>CM040926.1:1406634-1429134 GCA_023029165.1 Gobiocypris rarus | reverse complement strand
CAGGTTACACTCAGGTTAAACGGGTTACACACAGGTTAAACATGGGTTACACACAGGTTAAACATGGGTTACACACGTTTTACACACGGGTTAAACACAGATTACACACAGGTTACACACGGGTTAAACACGGGTTACACACAGGTTACACATGAGTTACACACTGATTACACACAGGTTACACATGGGTTACACATGGGTTACAGATGGGTTACACACGGGTTACACACGGGTTACACACGGGTTACACACGGGTTACACACGGGTTAAACACGGGTTACACACGGGTTACACACGGGTTACACACAGGTTAATCACAGGTTCAAACAGGTAACACATTACACAGAGGTTAAACACGGGTTACACACAGGTTAGACACGGGTTACACACAGGTTAAACACGAGTTGCACACAGGTTACACTCAGGTTAAACACAGGTTAAACACGGGTTACACAAAGGTTACACACGGGTTACACACAGGTGACACACGGGTGACACACAGGTTAAACACGGGTTACACTCAGGTTAAACACGGGTTACACTCAGGTTACACACAGGTTAAACACGGGTTACACACAGGTTACACACAGGTTACACACTGGTTACACACAGGTTAAACACGGGTTACACACAGGTTACACACGGGTTACACACAGGTTAAACACGGGTTACACACATGTTACACACGGTTTAAACACGGGTTACACACTGGGTTCACATAGGTTACACACAGGTTACACACGAGTTACACTCAGGTTACACACGGGTTACACACGGGTTACACGGTTACACACGGGTTAAACACGGGTTAAACATGGGTTACACACGGGTTACACACGGGTTACAGTGGTTAAACACGGGTTACACACGGGTTACACACGGGTTACACACGGGTTACACACGGTTAAACACGGGTTAAACACAGGTTACACACGGGTTACACATGTTACACACTGGGTAAACATGGGTTACACATGGGTTACACATGGGTTACACACGGGTTACACACGGGTTACACACGGGTTACACACTGGTTACACATGGGTAAATATGTAGTTTTCATTGTGTACATTTCAGAGCCGATCTTACAGTAATTGAAGACGAGCAGTGAAGTGTTCTCCTGCGATGTAACATCTGAATCAGGCCCGTCTCAGTGTTAGCGCACACTCATCACACACACTGCTGGTTAAACACACTCCCAGTCTTGTGTTTAAGCGTTTGGATTATGACACTGTTAGCTCTTATACATTATTATTAAACTTATGGTCTCTTGAGTTCAGGAAGCTGCAGTCTCAGTTTTGTTTAAGCAGTAAATGTAAATGTGAAGTTGTGTTTGTGTTTTGAAGGGATCCTCGACAGCGTCTGATCAGATGTCAGCTGACTCGCCGGAGCCACAAGACGAGGTGTTCGGTAAGAACACTTTAATTCATTCCTGTGTTAGTGTGTGCGCGTGTATGTATTTATGTATTTATGCGTGTGTGTATGTATGTATTTATGCGTGTGTGTGTGTGTGTATGGATGTATGTATGCGTGTGTGTGCATGTATGTGCGTGTTTATGGATGTATGTATGCGCGTGTGTGTGTGTGTGTGTGTGTGTGTGTGTGTGTCTCCTTGTTTATATTACATTGTGGGGACAAATGTCCCCATAAGGATAGTAAAACCTGAGATCACTAGTACTGTGTGTGTGTGTGTGTGTGTGTGTGTGTGTGTGTGTGTGTGTGTGTGTGTAGATGGGTAGGTTTAGAGGTAGGGGCAGTTTGTGTGTGTGTGTGTGTGTGTGTACATGTTTTTCTATCCTGGTGGGGACTTCAACCTGACGGCACACAGACTCATGGGGACTCGTGGGGACCAAAATTGAACTCCAGTATCAGTGTAATATTCCTCCAGTGTAGATCAGCTGTTCTCTGTGTGAATATACAGTGCTTCTGCTCATTATCTGATCATAACTCCAGTATCAGTGTAATATTCCTCCAGTGTAGATCAGCTGTTCTCTGTGTGAATATATAGTGCTTCTGTTCATTATCTGATCATAACTCCAGTATCAGTGTAATATTCCTCCAGTGTAGATCAGCTGTTCTCTGTGTGAATATACAGTGCTTCTGTTCATTATCTGATCATAACTCCAGTATCAGTGTAATATTCCTCAGTGTAGATCAGCTGTTCTCTGTGTGAATATATAGTGCTTCTGTTCATTATCTGATCATAACTCCAGTATCAGTGTAATATTCCTCCAGTGTAGATCAGCTGTTCTCTGTGTGAATATATAGTGCTTCTGTTCATTATCTGATCATAACTCCAGTATCAGTGTAATATTCCTCCAGTGTAGATCAGCTGTTCTCTGTGTGAATATATAGTGCTTCTGTTCATTATCTGATCATAACTCCAGTATCAGTGTAATATTCCTCCAGTGTAGATCAGCTGTTCTCTGTGTGAATATATAGTGCTTCTGTTCATTATCTGATCATAACTCCAGTATCAGTGTAATATCCCTCAGTGTAGATCAGCTGTTCTCTGTGTGAATATATAGTGCTTCTGTTCATTATCTGATCATAACTCCAGTATCAGTGTAATATTCCTCCAGTGTAGATCAGCTGTTCTCTGTGTGAATATATAGTGCTTCTGTTCATTATCTGATCATAACTCCAGTATCAGTGTAATATTCCTCCAGTGTAGATCAGCTGTTCTCTGTGTGAATATATAGTGCTTCTGTTCATTATCTGATCATAACTCCAGTATCAGTGTAATATTCCTCCAGTGTAGATCAGCTGTTCTCTGTGTGAATATATAGTGCTTCTGTTCATTATCTGATCATAACTCCAGTATCAGTGTAATATTCCTCCAGTGTAGATCAGCTGTTCTCTGTGTGAATATATAGTGCTTCTGTTCATTATCTGATCATAACTCCAGTATCAGTGTAATATTCCTCCAGTGTAGATCAGCTGTTCTCTGTGTGAATATATAGTGCTTCTGTTCATTATCTGATCATAACTCCAGTATCAGTGTAATATTCCTCCAGTGTAGATCAGCTGTTCTCTGTGTGAATATATAGTGCTTCTGTTCATTATCTGATCATAACTCCAGTATCAGTGTAATATTCCTCAGTGTAGATCAGCTGTTCTCTGTGTGAATATATAGTGCTTCTGTTCATTATCTGATCATAACTCCAGTATCAGTGTAATATTCCTCCAGTGTAGATCAGCTGTTCTCTGTGTGAATATATAGTGCTTCTGTTCATTATCTGATCATAACTCCAGTATCAGTGTAATATTCCTCCAGTGTAGATCAGCTGTTCTCTGTGTGAATATATAGTGCTTCTGTTCATTATCTGATCATAACTCCAGTATCAGTGTAATATTCCTCCAGTGTAGATCAGCTGTTCTCTGTGTGAATATATAGTGCTTCTGTTCATTATCTGATCATAACTCCAGTATCAGTGTAATATTCCTCCAGTGTAGATCAGCTGTTCTCTGTGTGAATATATAGTGCTTCTGTTCATTATCTGATCATAACTCCAGTATCAGTGTAATATTCCTCAGTGTAGATCAGCTGTTCTCTGTGTGAATATATAGTGCTTCTGTTCATTATCTGATCATAACTCCAGTATCAGTGTAATATTCCTCAGTGTAGATCAGCTGTTCTCTGTGTGAATATATAGTGCTTCTGTTCATTATCTGATCATAACTCCAGTATCAGTGTAATATTCCTCCAGTGTAGATCAGCTGTTCTCTGTGTGAATATATAGTGCTTCTGTTCATTATCTGATCATAACTCCAGTATCAGTGTAATATTCCTCCAGTGTAGATCAGCTGTTCTCTGTGTGAATATATAGTGCTTCTGTTCATTATCTGATCATAACTCCAGTATCAGTGTAATATTCCTCCAGTGTAGATCAGCTGTTCTCTGTGTGAATATATAGTGCTTCTGTTCATTATCTGATCATAACTCCAGTATCAGTGTAATATTCCTCCAGTGTAGATCAGCTGTTCTCTGTGTGAATATATAGTGCTTCTGTTCATTATCTGATCATAACTCCAGTATCAGTGTAATATTCCTCAGTGTAGATCAGCTGTTCTCTGTGTGAATATATAGTGCTTCTGTTCATTATCTGATCATAACTCCAGTATCAGTGTAATATTCTCAGTGTAGATCAGCTGTTCTCTGTGTGAATATATAGTGCTTCTGTTCATTATCTGATCATAACTCCAGTATCAGTGTAATATTCCTCAGTGTAGATCAGCTGTTCTCTGTGTGAATATATAGTGCTTCTGTTCATTATCTGATCATAACTCCAGTATCAGTGTAATATTCCTCCAGTGTAGATCAGCTGTTCTCTGTGTGAATATATAGTGCTTCTGTTCATTATCTGATCATAACTCCAGTATCAGTGTAATATTCCTCCAGTGTAGATCAGCTGTTCTCTGTGTGAATATATAGTGCTTCTGTTCATTATAAACTCCAGTATCAGTGTAATATTCCTCCAGTGTAGATCAGCTGTTCTCTGTGTGAATATATAGTGCTTCTGTTCATTATCTGATCATAACTCCAGTATCAGTGTAATATTCCTCCAGTGTAGATCAGCTGTTCTCTGTGTGAATATATAGTGCTTCTGTTCATTATCTGATCATAACTCCAGTATCAGTGTAATATTCCTCCAGTGTAGATCAGCTGTTCTCTGTGTGAATATATAGTGCTTCTGTTCATTATCTGATCATAACTCCAGTATCAGTGTAATATTCCTCCAGTGTAGATCAGCTGTTCTCTGTGTGAATATATAGTGCTTCTGTTCATTATCTGATCATAACTCCAGTATCAGTGTAATATTCCTCCAGTGTAGATCAGCTGTTCTCTGTGTGAATATATAGTGCTTCTGTTCATTATCTGATCATAACTCCAGTATCAGTGTAATATTCCTCAGTGTAGATCAGCTGTTCTCTGTGTGAATATATAGCGCTTCTGTTCATTATCTGATCATAACTCCAGTATCAGTGTAATATTCCTCAGTGTAGATCAGCTGTTCTCTGTGTGAATATATAGTGCTTCTGTTCATTATCTGATCATAACTCCAGTATCAGTGTAATATTCCTCCAGTGTAGATCAGCTGTTCTCTGTGTGAATATATAGTGCTTCTGTTCATTATCTGATCATAACTCCAGTATCAGTGTAATATTCTCCAGTGTAGATCAGCTGTTCTCTGTGTGAATATATAGTGCTTCTGTTCATTATCTGATCATAACTCCAGTATCAGTGTAATATTCTCAGTGTAGATCAGCTGTTCTCTGTGTGAATATATAGTGCTTCTGTTCATTATCTGATCATAACTCCAGTATCAGTGTAATATTCCTCAGTGTAGATCAGCTGTTCTCTGTGTGAATATATAGCGCTTCTGTTCATTATCTGATCATAACTCCAGTATCAGTGTAATATTCCTCCAGTGTAGATCAGCTGTTCTCTGTGTGAATATATAGTGCTTCTGTTCATTATCTGATCATAACTCCAGTATCAGTGTAATATTCCTCAGTGTAGATCAGCTGTTCTCTGTGTGAATATATAGTGCTTCTGTTCATTATCTGATCATAACTCCAGTATCAGTGTAATATTCCTCCAGTGTAGATCAGCTGTTCTCTGTGTGAATATATAGTGCTTCTGTTCATTATCTGATCATAACTCCAGTATCAGTGTAATATTCTCCAGTGTAGATCAGCTGTTCTCTGTGTGAATATATAGTGCTTCTGTTCATTATCTGATCATAACTCCAGTATCAGTGTAATATTCCCCAGTGTAGATCAGCTGTTCTCTGTGTGAATATATAGTGCTTCTGTTCATTATCTGATCATAACTCCAGTATCAGTGTAATATTCTCCAGTGTAGATCAGCTGTTCTCTGTGTGAATATATAGTGCTTCTGTTCATTATCTGATCATAACTCCAGTATCAGTGTAATATTCCTCCAGTGTAGATCAGCTGTTCTCTGTGTGAATATATAGTGCTTCTGTTCATTATCTGATCATAACTCCAGTATCAGTGTAATATTCCTCCAGTGTAGATCAGCTGTTCTCTGTGTGAATATATAGTGCTTCTGTTCATTATCTGATCATAACTCCAGTATCAGTGTAATATTCCTCCAGTGTAGATCAGCTGTTCTCTGTGTGAATATATAGTGCTTCTGTTCATTATCTGATCATAACTCCAGTATCAGTGTAATATTCCTCCAGTGTAGATCAGCTGTTCTCTGTGTGAATATATAGTGCTTCTGTTCATTATCTGATCATAACTCCAGTATCAGTGTAATATTCCTCCAGTGTAGATCAGCTGTTCTCTGTGTGAATATATAGTGCTTCTGTTCATTATCTGATCATAACTCCAGTATCAGTGTAATATTCCTCCAGTGTAGATCAGCTGTTCTCTGTGTGAATATATAGTGCTTCTGTTCATTATCTGATCATAACTCCAGTATCAGTGTAATATTCCTCAGTGTAGATCAGCTGTTCTCTGTGTGAATATATAGTGCTTCTGTTCATTATCTGATCATAACTCCAGTATCAGTGTAATATTCCTCCAGTGTAGATCAGCTGTTCTCTGTGTGAATATATAGTGCTTCTGTTCATTATCTGATCATAACTCCAGTATCAGTGTAATATTCCTCCAGTGTAGATCAGCTGTTCTCTGTGTGAATATATAGTGCTTCTGTTCATTATCTGATCATAACTCCAGTATCAGTGTAATATTCCTCCAGTGTAGATCAGCTGTTCTCTGTGTGAATATATAGTGCTTCTGTTCATTATCTGATCATAACTCCAGTATCAGTGTAATATTCCTCCAGTGTAGATCAGCTGTTCTCTGTGTGAATATATAGTGCTTCTGTTCATTATCTGATCATAACTCCAGTATCAGTGTAATATTCCTCCAGTGTAGATCAGCTGTTCTCTGTGTGAATATATAGTGCTTCTGTTCATTATCTGATCATAACTCCAGTATCAGTGTAATATTCCTCCAGTGTAGATCAGCTGTTCTCTGTGTGAATATATAGTGCTTCTGTTCATTATCTGATCATAACTCCAGTATCAGTGTAATATTCCTCCAGTGTAGATCAGCTGTTCTCTGTGTGAATATATAGTGCTTCTGTTCATTATCTGATCATAACTCCAGTATCAGTGTAATATTCCTCCAGTGTAGATCAGCTGTTCTCTGTGTGAATATATAGTGCTTCTGTTCATTATCTGATCATAACTCCAGTATCAGTGTAATATTCCTCAGTGTAGATCAGCTGTTCTCTGTGTGAATATATAGTGCTTCTGTTCATTATCTGATCATAACTCCAGTATCAGTGTAATATTCCTCCAGTGTAGATCAGCTGTTCTCTGTGTGAATATATAGTGCTTCTGTTCATTATCTGATCATAACTCCAGTATCAGTGTAATATTCCTCCAGTGTAGATCAGCTGTTCTCTGTGTGAATATATAGTGCTTCTGTTCATTATCTGATCATAACTCCAGTATCAGTGTAATATTCCTCCAGTGTAGATCAGCTGTTCTCTGTGTGAATATATAGTGCTTCTGTTCATTATCTGATCATAACTCCAGTATCAGTGTAATATTCCTCCAGTGTAGATCAGCTGTTCTCTGTGTGAATATATAGTGCTTCTGTTCATTATCTGATCATAACTCCAGTATCAGTGTAATATTCCTCCAGTGTAGATCAGCTGTTCTCTGTGTGAATATATAGTGCTTCTGTTCATTATCTGATCATAACTCCAGTATCAGTGTAATATTCCTCCAGTGTAGATCAGCTGTTCTCTGTGTGAATATATAGTGCTTCTGTTCATTATCTGATCATAACTCCAGTATCAGTGTAATATTCCTCCAGTGTAGATCAGCTGTTCTCTGTGTGAATATATAGTGCTTCTGTTCATTATCTGATCATAACTCCAGTATCAGTGTAATATTCCTCCAGTGTAGATCAGCTGTTCTCTGTGTGAATATATAGTGCTTCTGTTCATTATCTGATCATAACTCCAGTATCAGTGTAATATTCCTCCAGTGTAGATCAGCTGTTCTCTGTGTGAATATATAGTGCTTCTGTTCATTATCTGATCATAACTCCAGTATCAGTGTAATATTCCTCCAGTGTAGATCAGCTGTTCTCTGTGTGAATATATAGTGCTTCTGTTCATTATCTGATCATAACTCCAGTATCAGTGTAATATTCCTCCAGTGTAGATCAGCTGTTCTCTGTGTGAATATATAGTGCTTCTGTTCATTATCTGATCATAACTCCAGTATCAGTGTAATATTCCTCCAGTGTAGATCAGCTGTTCTCTGTGTGAATATATAGTGCTTCTGTTCATTATCTGATCATAACTCCAGTATCAGTGTAATATTCCTCCAGTGTAGATCAGCTGTTCTCTGTGTGAATATATAGTGCTTCTGTTCATTATCTGATCATAACTCCAGTATCAGTGTAATATTCCTCAGTGTAGATCAGCTGTTCTCTGTGTGAATATATAGTGCTTCTGTTCATTATCTGATCATAACTCCAGTATCAGTGTAATATTCCTCCAGTGTAGATCAGCTGTTCTCTGTGTGAATATATAGTGCTGTTCATTATCTGATCATAACTCCAGTATCAGTGTAATATTCCTCCAGTGTAGATCAGCTGTTCTCTGTGTGAATATATAGTGCTTCTGTTCATTATCTGATCATAACTCCAGTATCAGTGTAATATTCCTCCAGTGTAGATCAGCTGTTCTCTGTGTGAATATATAGTGCTTCTGTTCATTATCTGATCATAACTCCAGTATCAGTGTAATATTCCTCCAGTGTAGATCAGCTGTTCTCTGTGTGAATATATAGTGCTTCTGTTCATTATCTGATCATAACTCCAGTATCAGTGTAATATTCCTCAGTGTAGATCAGCTGTTCTCTGTGTGAATATATAGTGCTTCTGTTCATTATCTGATCATAACTCCAGTATCAGTGTAATATTCCTCCAGTGTAGATCAGCTGTTCTCTGTGTGAATATATAGTGCTTCTGTTCATTATCTGATCATAACTCCAGTATCAGTGTAATATTCCTCCAGTGTAGATCAGCTGTTCTCTGTGTGAATATATAGTGCTTCTGTTCATTATCTGATCATAACTCCAGTATCAGTGTAATATTCCTCCAGTGTAGATCAGCTGTTCTCTGTGTGAATATATAGTGCTTCTGTTCATTATCTGATCATAACTCCAGTATCAGTGTAATATTCCTCAGTGTAGATCAGCTGTTCTCTGTGTGAATATATAGTGCTTCTGTTCATTATCTGATCATAACTCCAGTATCAGTGTAATATTCCTCCAGTGTAGATCAGCTGTTCTCTGTGTGAATATATAGTGCTTCTGTTCATTATCTGATCATAACTCCAGTATCAGTGTAATATTCCTCAGTGTAGATCAGCTGTTCTCTGTGTGAATATATAGTGCTTCTGTTCATTATCTGATCATAACTCCAGTATCAGTGTAATATTCCTCCAGTGTAGATCAGCTGTTCTCTGTGTGAATATATAGTGCTTCTGTTCATTATCTGATCATAACTCCAGTATCAGTGTAATATTCCTCCAGTGTAGATCAGCTGTTCTCTGTGTGAATATATAGTGCTTCTGTTCATTATCTGATCATAACTCCAGTATCAGTGTAATATTCCTCCAGTGTAGATCAGCTGTTCTCTGTGTGAATATATAGTGCTTCTGTTCATTATCTGATCATAACTCCAGTATCAGTGTAATATTCCTCCAGTGTAGATCAGCTGTTCTCTGTGTGAATATATAGTGCTTCTGTTCATTATCTGATCATAACTCCAGTATCAGTGTAATATTCCTCCAGTGTAGATCAGCTGTTCTCTGTGTGAATATATAGTGCTTCTGTTCATTATCTGATCATAACTCCAGTATCAGTGTAATATTCCTCCAGTGTAGATCAGCTGTTCTCTGTGTGAATATATAGTGCTTCTGTTCATTATCTGATCATAACTCCAGTATCAGTGTAATATTCCTCCAGTGTAGATCAGCTGTTCTCTGTGTGAATATATAGTGCTTCTGTTCATTATCTGATCATAACTCCAGTATCAGTGTAATATTCCTCCAGTGTAGATCAGCTGTTCTCTGTGTGAATATATAGTGCTTCTGTTCATTATCTGATCATAACTCCAGTATCAGTGTAATATTCCTCCAGTGTAGATCAGCTGTTCTCTGTGTGAATATATAGTGCTTCTGTTCATTATCTGATCATAACTCCAGTATCAGTGTAATATTCCTCCAGTGTAGATCAGCTGTTCTCTGTGTGAATATATAGTGCTTCTGTTCATTATCTGATCATAACTCCAGTATCAGTGTAATATTCCTCAGTGTAGATCAGCTGTTCTCTGTGTGAATATATAGTGCTTCTGTTCATTATCTGATCATAACTCCAGTATCAGTGTAATATTCCTCCAGTGTAGATCAGCTGTTCTCTGTGTGAATATATAGTGCTTCTGTTCATTATCTGATCATAACTCCAGTATCAGTGTAATATTCTCCAGTGTAGATCAGCTGTTCTCTGTGTGAATATATAGTGCTTCTGTTCATTATCTGATCATAACTCCAGTATCAGTGTAATATTCCTCCAGTGTAGATCAGCTGTTCTCTGTGTGAATATATAGTGCTTCTGTTCATTATCTGATCATAACTCCAGTATCAGTGTAATATTCCTCAGTGTAGATCAGCTGTTCTCTGTGTGAATATATAGTGCTTCTGTTCATTATCTGATCATAACTCCAGTATCAGTGTAATATTCCTCCAGTGTAGATCAGCTGTTCTCTGTGTGAATATATAGTGCTTCTGTTCATTATCTGATCATAACTCCAGTATCAGTGTAATATTCTCCAGTGTAGATCAGCTGTTCTCTGTGTGAATATATAGTGCTTCTGTTCATTATCTGATCATAACTCCAGTATCAGTGTAATATTCCTCCAGTGTAGATCAGCTGTTCTCTGTGTGAATATATAGTGCTTCTGTTCATTATCTGATCATAACTCCAGTATCAGTGTAATATTCCTCCAGTGTAGATCAGCTGTTCTCTGTGTGAATATATAGTGCTTCTGTTCATTATCTGATCATAACTCCAGTATCAGTGTAATATTCTCTCAGTGTAGATCAGCTGTTCTCTGTGTGAATATATAGTGCTTCTGTTCATTATCTGATCATAACTCCAGTATCAGTGTAATATTCCTCCAGTGTAGATCAGCTGTTCTCTGTGTGAATATATAGTGCTTCTCATTATCTGATCATAACTCCAGTATCAGTGTAATATTCCTCCAGTGTAGATCAGCTGTTCTCTGTGTGAATATATAGTGCTTCTGTTCATTATCTGATCATAACTCCAGTATCAGTGTAATATTCCTCCAGTGTAGATCAGCTGTTCTCTGTGTGAATATATAGTGCTTCTGTTCATTATCTGATCATAACTCCAGTATCAGTGTAATATTCCTCCAGTGTAGATCAGCTGTTCTCTGTGTGAATATATAGTGCTTCTGTTCATTATCTGATCATAACTCCAGTATCAGTGTAATATTCCTCCAGTGTAGATCAGCTGTTCTCTGTGTGAATATATAGTGCTTCTGTTCATTATCTGATCATAACTCCAGTATCAGTGTAATATTCCTCCAGTGTAGATCAGCTGTTCTCTGTGTGAATATATAGTGCTTCTGTTCATTATCTGATCATAACTCCAGTATCAGTGTAATATTCCTCCAGTGTAGATCAGCTGTTCTCTGTGTGAATATATAGCTTCTGTTCATTATCTGATCATAACTCCAGTATCAGTGTAATATTCCTCAGTGTAGATCAGCTGTTCTCTGTGTGAATATATAGTGCTTCTGTTCATTATCTGATCATAACTCCAGTATCAGTGTAATATTCCTCCAGTGTAGATCAGCTGTTCTCTGTGTGAATATATAGTGCTTCTGTTCATTATCTGATCATAACTCCAGTATCAGTGTAATATTCCTCCAGTGTAGATCAGCTGTTCTCTGTGTGAATATATAGTGCTTCTGTTCATTATCTGATCATAACTCCAGTATCAGTGTAATATTCCTCCAGTGTAGATCAGCTGTTCTCTGTGTGAATATATAGTGCTTCTGTTCATTATCTGATCATAACTCCAGTATCAGTGTAATATTCCTCCAGTGTAGATCAGCTGTTCTCTGTGTGAATATATAGTGCTTCTGTTCATTATCTGATCATAACTCCAGTATCAGTGTAATATTCCTCCAGTGTAGATCAGCTGTTCTCTGTGTGAATATATAGTGCTTCTGTTCATTATCTGATCATAACTCCAGTATCAGTGTAATATTCCTCAGTGTAGATCAGCTGTTCTCTGTGAATATATAGTGCTTCTGTTCATTATCTGATCATAACTCCAGTATCAGTGTAATATTCCTCCAGTGTAGATCAGCTGTTCTCTGTGTGAATATATAGTGCTTCTGTTCATTATCTGATCATAACTCCAGTATCAGTGTAATATTCCTCCAGTGTAGATCAGCTGTTCTCTGTGTGAATATATAGTGCTTCTGTTCATTATCTGATCATAACTCCAGTATCAGTGTAATATTCCTCCAGTGTAGATCAGCTGTTCTCTGTGTGAATATATAGTGCTTCTGTTCATTATCTGATCATAACTCCAGTATCAGTGTAATATTCCTCCAGTGTAGATCAGCTGTTCTCTGTGTGAATATATAGTGCTTCTGTTCATTATCTGATCATAACTCCAGTATCAGTGTAATATTCCTCCAGTGTAGATCAGCTGTTCTCTGTGTGAATATATAGTGCTTCTGTTCATTATCTGATCATAACTCCAGTATCAGTGTAATATTCCTCCAGTGTAGATCAGCTGTTCTCTGTGTGAATATATAGTGCTTCTGTTCATTATCTGATCATAACTCCAGTATCAGTGTAATATTCCTCCAGTGTAGATCAGCTGTTCTCTGTGTGAATATATAGTGCTTCTGTTCATTATCTGATCATAACTCCAGTATCAGTGTAATATTCCTCCAGTGTAGATCAGCTGTTCTCTGTGTGAATATATAGCGCTTCTGTTCATTATCTGATCATAACTCCAGTATCAGTGTAATATTCCTCCAGTGTAGATCAGCTGTTCTCTGTGTGAATATATAGTGCTTCTGTTCATTATCTGATCATAACTCCAGTATCAGTGTAATATTCCTCCAGTGTAGATCAGCTGTTCTCTGTGTGAATATATAGTGCTTCTGTTCATTATCTGATCATAACTCCAGTATCAGTGTAATATTCCTCCAGTGTAGATCAGCTGTTCTCTGTGTGAATATATAGTGCTTCTGTTCATTATCTGATCATAACTCCAGTATCAGTGTAATATTCCTCCAGTGTAGATCAGCTGTTCTCTGTGTGAATATATAGTGCTTCTGTTCATTATCTGATCATAACTCCAGTATCAGTGTAATATTCCTCCAGTGTAGATCAGCTGTTCTCTGTGTGAATATATAGTGCTTCTGCTCATTATCTGATCATAACTCCAGTATCAGTGTAATATTCCTCCAGTGTAGATCAGCTGTTCTCTGTGTGAATATATAGTGCTTCTGTTCATTATCTGATCATAACTCCAGTATCAGTGTAATATTCCTCCAGTGTAGATCAGCTGTTCTCTGTGTGAATATATAGTGCTTCTGTTCATTATCTGATCATAACTCCAGTATCAGTGTAATATTCCTCCAGTGTAGATCAGCTGTTCTCTGTGTGAATATATAGTGCTTCTGTTCATTATCTGATCATAACTCCAGTATCAGTGTAATATTCCTCCAGTGTAGATCAGCTGTTCTCTGTGTGAATATATAGTGCTTCTGTTCATTATCTGATCATAACTCCAGTATCAGTGTAATATTCCTCAGTGTAGATCAGCTGTTCTCTGTGTGAATATATAGTGCTTCTGTTCATTATCTGATCATAACTCCAGTATCAGTGTAATATTCCTCCAGTGTAGATCAGCTGTTCTCTGTGTGAATATATAGTGCTTCTGTTCATTATCTGATCATAACTCCAGTATCAGTGTAATATTCCTCCAGTGTAGATCAGCTGTTCTCTGTGTGAATTATATAGCGCTTCTGTTCATTATCTGATCATAACTCCAGTATCAGTGTAATATTCCTCCAGTGTAGATCAGCTGTTCTCTGTGTGAATATATAGTGCTTCTGTTCATTATCTGATCATAACTCCAGTATCAGTGTAATATTCCTCCAGTGTAGATCAGCTGTTCTCTGTGTGAATATATAGTGCTTCTGCTCATTATCTGATCATAACTCCAGTATCAGTGTAATATTCCTCCAGTGTAGATCAGCTGTTCTCTGTGTGAATATATAGTGCTTCTGTTCATTATCTGATCATAACTCCAGTATCAGTGTAATATTCCTCCAGTGTAGATCAGCTGTTCTCTGTGTGAATATATAGTGCTTCTGTTCATTATCTGATCATAACTCCAGTATCAGTGTAATATTCCTCCAGTGTAGATCAGCTGTTCTCTGTGTGAATATATAGTGCTTCTGTTCATTATCTGATCATAACTCCAGTATCAGTGTAATATTCCTCCAGTGTAGATCAGCTGTTCTCTGTGTGAATATATAGTGCTTCTGTTCATTATCTGATCATAACTCCAGTATCAGTGTAATATTCCTCCAGTGTAGATCAGCTGTTCTCTGTGTGAATATATAGTGCTTCTGTTCATTATCTGATCATAACTCCAGTATCAGTGTAATATTCCTCCAGTGTAGATCAGCTGTTCTCTGTGTGAATATATAGTGCTTCTGTTCATTATCTGATCATAACTCCAGTATCAGTGTAATATTCCTCAGTGTAGATCAGCTGTTCTCTGTGTGAATATATAGTGCTTCTGTTCATTATCTGATCATAACTCCAGTATCAGTGTAATATTCCTCCAGTGTAGATCAGCTGTTCTCTGTGTGAATATATAGTGCTTCTGTTCATTATCTGATCATAACTCCAGTATCAGTGTAATATTCCTCCAGTGTAGATCAGCTGTTCTCTGTGTGAATATATAGTGCTTCTGTTCATTATCTGATCATAACTCCAGTATCAGTGTAATATTCCTCCAGTGTAGATCAGCTGTTCTCTGTGTGAATATATAGTGCTTCTGTTCATTATCTGATCATAACTCCAGTATCAGTGTAATATTCCTCCAGTGTAGATCAGCTGTTCTCTGTGTGAATATATAGTGCTTCTGTTCATTATCTGATCATAACTCCAGTATCAGTGTAATATTCCTCCAGTGTAGATCAGCTGTTCTCTGTGTGAATATATAGTGCTTCTGTTCATTATCTGATCATAACTCCAGTATCAGTGTAATATTCCTCCAGTGTAGATCAGCTGTTCTCTGTGTGAATATATAGTGCTTCTGTTCATTATCTGATCATAACTCCAGTATCAGTGTAATATTCCTCCAGTGTAGATCAGCTGTTCTCTGTGTGAATATATAGTGCTTCTGTTCATTATCTGATCATAACTCCAGTATCAGTGTAATATTCCTCCAGTGTAGATCAGCTGTTCTCTGTGTGAATATATAGTGCTTCTGTTCATTATCTGATCATAACTCCAGTATCAGTGTAATATTCCTCCAGTGTAGATCAGCTGTTCTCTGTGTGAATATATAGCGCTGTTCATTATCTGATCATAACTCCAGTATCAGTGTAATATTCCTCAGTGTAGATCAGCTGTTCTCTGTGTGAATATATAGTGCTTCTGTTCATTATCTGATCATAACTCCAGTATCAGTGTAATATTCCTCAGTGTAGATCAGCTGTTCTCTGTGTGAATATATAGTGCTTCTGTTCATTATCTGATCATAACTCCAGTATCAGTGTAATATTCCTCCAGTGTAGATCAGCTGTTCTCTGTGTGAATATATAGTGCTTCTGTTCATTATCTGATCATAACTCCAGTATCAGTGTAATATTCCTCCAGTGTAGATCAGCTGTTCTCTGTGTGAATATATAGTGCTTCTGTTCATTATCTGATCATAACTCCAGTATCAGTGTAATATTCCTCCAGTGTAGATCAGCTGTTCTCTGTGTGAATATATAGTGCTTCTGTTCATTATCTGATCATAACTCCAGTATCAGTGTAATATTCCTCCAGTGTAGATCAGCTGTTCTCTGTGTGAATATATAGTGCTTCTGTTCATTATCTGATCATAACTCCAGTATCAGTGTAATATTCCTCCAGTGTAGATCAGCTGTTCTCTGTGTGAATATATAGTGCTTCTGTTCATTATCTGATCATAACTCCAGTATCAGTGTAATATTCCTCAGTGTAGATCAGCTGTTCTCTGTGTGAATATATAGTGCTTCTGTTCATTATCTGATCATAACTCCAGTATCAGTGTAATATTCCTCAGTGTAGATCAGCTGTTCTCTGTGTGAATATATAGTGCTTCTGCTCATTATCTGATCATAACTCCAGTATCAGTGTAATATTCCTCAGTGTAGATCAGCTGTTCTCTGTGTGAATATATAGTGCTTCTGTTCATTATCTGATCATAACTCCAGTATCAGTGTAATATTCCTCAGTGTAGATCAGCTGTTCTCTGTGTGAATATATAGTGCTTCTGTTCATTATCTGATCATAACTCCAGTATCAGTGTAATATTCCTCCAGTGTAGATCAGCTGTTCTCTGTGTGAATATATAGTGCTTCTGTTCATTATCTGATCATAACTCCAGTATCAGTGTAATATTCCTCCAGTGTAGATCAGCTGTTCTCTGTGTGATATATATAGTGCTTCTGCTCATTATCTGATCATAACTCCAGTATCAGTGTAATATTCCTCCAGTGTAGATCAGCTGTTCTCTGTGTGAATATATAGTGCTTCTGTTCATTATCTGATCATAACTCCAGTATCAGTGTAATATTCCTCCAGTGTAGATCAGCTGTTCTCTGTGAATATATAGTGCTTCTGTTCATTATCTGATCATAACTCCAGTATCAGTGTAATATTCCTCCAGTGTAGATCAGCTGTTCTCTGTGTGAATATATAGCTTCTGTTCATTATCTGATCATAACTCCAGTATCAGTGTAATATTCCTCCAGTGTAGATCAGCTGTTCTCTGTGTGAATATATAGTGCTTCTGTTCATTATCTGATCATAACTCCAGTATCAGTGTAATATTCCTCCAGTGTAGATCAGCTGTTCTCTGTGTGAATATATAGTGCTTCTGTTCATTATCTGATCATAACTCCAGTATCAGTGTAATATTCCTCAGTGTAGATCAGCTGTTCTCTGTGTGAATATATAGTGCTTCTGTTCATTATCTGATCATAACTCCAGTATCAGTGTAATATTCCTCAGTGTAGATCAGCTGTTCTCTGTGTGAATATATAGTGCTTCTGTTCATTATCTGATCATAACTCCAGTATCAGTGTAATATTCCTCAGTGTAGATCAGCTGTTCTCTGTGTGAATATATAGTGCTTCTGTTCATTATCTGATCATAACTCCAGTATCAGTGTAATATTCCTCCAGTGTAGATCAGCTGTTCTCTGTGTGAATATATAGTGCTTCTGTTCATTATCTGATCATAACTCCAGTATCAGTGTAATATTCCTCCAGTGTAGATCAGCTGTTCTCTGTGTGAATATATAGCTTCTGTTCATTATCTGATCATAACTCCAGTATCAGTGTAATATTCCTCAGTGTAGATCAGCTGTTCTCTGTGTGAATATATAGTGCTTCTGTTCATTATCTGATCATAACTCCAGTATCAGTGTAATATTCCTCCAGTGTAGATCAGCTGTTCTCTGTGTGAATATATAGTGCTTCTGTTCATTATCTGATCATAACTCCAGTATCAGTGTAATATTCCTCAGTGTAGATCAGCTGTTCTCTGTGTGAATATATAGTGCTTCTGTTCATTATCTGATCATAACTCCAGTATCAGTGTAATATTCCTCCAGTGTAGATCAGCTGTTCTCTGTGTGAATATATAGTGCTTCTGTTCATTATCTGATCATAACTCCAGTATCAGTGTAATATTCCTCCAGTGTAGATCAGCTGTTCTCTGTGTGAATATATAGTGCTTCTGCTCATTATCTGATCATAACTCCAGTATCAGTGTAATATTCCTCAGTGTAGATCAGCTGTTCTCTGTGTGAATATATAGTGCTTCTGTTCATTATCTGATCATAACTCCAGTATCAGTGTAATATTCCTCCAGTGTAGATCGGCTGTTCTCTGTGTGAATATATAGCGCTTCTGTTCATTATCTGATCATAACTCCAGTATCAGTGTAATATTCCTCAGTGTAGATCGAGCTGTTCTCTGTGTGAATATATAGTGCTTCTGTTCATTATCTGATCATAACTCCAGTATCAGTGTAATATTCCTCAGTGTAGATCAGCTGTTCTCTGTGTGAATATATAGCGCTTCTGTTCATTATCTGATCATAACTCCAGTATCAGTGTAATATTCCTCCAGTGTAGATCAGCTGTTCTCTGTGTGAATATATAGTGCTTCTGTTCATTATCTGATCATAACTCCAGTATCAGTGTAATATTCCTCCAGTGTAGATCAGCTGTTCTCTGTGTGAATATATAGTGCTTCTGTTCATTATCTGATCATAACTCCAGTATCAGTGTAATATTCTCCAGTGTAGATCAGCTGTTCTCTGTGTGAATATATAGTGCTTCTGTTCATTATCTGATCATAACTCCAGTATCAGTGTAATATTCTCAGTGTAGATCAGCTGTTCTCTGTGTGAATTTATAGTGCTTCTGTTCATTATCTGATCATAACTCCAGTATCAGTGTAATATTCCTCAGTGTAGATCAGCTGATCTCTGTGTGAATATATAGTGCTTCTGTTCTCATTATCTGATCATAACTCCAGTATCAGTGTAATATTCCTCAGTGTAGATCAGCTGTTCTCTGTGTGAATATATAGTGCTTCTGCTCATTATCTGATCATAACTCCAGTATCAGTGTAATATTCCTCCAGTGTAGATCAGCTGTTCTCTGTGTGAATATATAGTGCTTCTGCTCATTATCTGATCATAACTCCAGTATCAGTGTAATATTCCTCAGTGTAGATCAGCTGTTCTCTGTGTGAATATATAGTGCTTCTGTTCATTATCTGATCATAACTCCAGTATCAGTGTAATATTCCTCAGTGTAGATCAGCTGTTCTCTGTGTGAATATATAGTGCTTCTGTTCATTATCTGATCATAACTCCAGTATCAGTGTAATATTCCTCAGTGTAGATCAGCTGTTCTCTGTGTGAATATATAGCGCTTCTGTTCATTATCTGATCATAACTCCAGTATCAGTGTAATATTCCTCAGTGTAGATCAGCTGTTCTCTCTGTGTGAATATATAGTGCTTCTGCTCATTATCTGATCATAACTCCAGTATCAGTGTAATATTCCTCCAGTGTAGATCAGCTGTTCTCTGTGTGAATATATAGTGCTTCTGCTCATTATCTGATCATAACTCCAGTATCAGTGTAATATTCCTCAGTGTAGATCAGCTGTTCTCTGTGAATATATAGTGCTTCTGCTCATTATCTGATCATAACTCCAGTATCAGTGTAATATTCCTCAGTGTAGATCAGCTGTTCTCTGTGAATATATAGTGCTTCTGTTCATTATCTGATCATAACTCCAGTATCAGTGTAATATTCCTCCAGTGTAGATCAGCTGTTCTCTGTGTGAATATATAGTGCTTCTGCTCATTATCTGATCATAACTCCAGTATCAGTGTAATATTCCTCCAGTGTAGATCAGCTGTTCTCTCTGTGAATATATAGTGCTTCTGCTCATTATCTGATCATAACTCCAGTATCAGTGTAATATTCCTCCAGTGTAGATCAGCTGTTCTCTGTGTGAATATATAGTGCTTCTGTTCATTATCTGATCATAACTCCAGTATCAGTTCCTCCAGTGTAGATCAGCTGTTCTCTGTGAATATATAGTGCTTCTGTTCATTATCTGATCATAACTCCAGTATCAGTGTAATATTCCTCCAGTGTAGATCAGCTGTTCTCTGTGTGAATATATAGTGCTTCTGTTCATTATCTGATCATAACTCCAGTATCAGTGTAATATTCCTCCAGTGTAGATCAGCTGTTCTCTGTGTGAATATATAGCGCTTCTGTTCATTATCTGATCATAACTCCAGTATCAGTGTAATATTCCTCCAGTGTAGATCAGCTGTTCTCTGTGTGAATATATAGCGCTTCTGTTCATTATCTGATCATAACTCCAGTATCAGTGTAATATTCCTCCAGTGTAGATCAGCTGTTCTCTGTGTGAATATATAGTGCTTCTGTTCATTATCTGATCATAACTCCATTATCAGTGTAATATTCCTCCAGTGTAGATCAGCTGTTCTCTGTGTGAATATATAGTGCTTCTGTTCATTATCTGATCATAACTCCAGTATCAGTGTAATATTCCTCAGTGTAGATCAGCTGTTCTCTGTGTGAATATATAGTGCTTCTGTTCATTATCTGATCATAACTCCAGTATCAGTGTAATATTCCTCAGTGTAGATCAGCTGTTCTCTGTGTGAATATATAGTGCTTCTGCTCATTATCTGATCATAACTCCAGTATCAGTGTAATATTCCTCCAGTGTAGATCAGCTGTTCTCTGTGTGAATATATAGTGCTTCTGCTCATTATCTGATCATAACTCCAGTATCAGTGTAATATTCCTCAGTGTAGATCAGCTGTTCTCTGTGTGAATTTATAGTGCTTCTGCTTCATTATCTGATCATAACTCCAGTATCAGTGTAATATTCCTCAGTGTAGATCAGCTGTTCTCTGTGTGAATATATAGTGCTTCTGTTCATTATCTGATCATAACTCCAGTATCAGTGTAATATTCCTCAGTGTAGATCAGCTGTTCTCTGTGTGAATATATAGTGCTTCTGTTCATTATCTGATCATAACTCCAGTATCAGTGTAATATTCCTCAGTGTAGATCAGCTGTTCTCTGTGTGAATATATAGTGCTTCTGTTCATTATCTGATCATAACTCCAGTATCAGTGTAATATTCCTCAGTGTAGATTGGCTGTTCTCTGTGTGAATATATAGTGCTTCTGTTCATTATCTGATCATAACTCCAGTATCAGTGTAATATTCCTCCAGTGTAGATCAGCTGTTCTCTGTGTGAATATATAGTGCTTCTGTTCATTATCTGATCATAACTCCAGTATCAGTGTAATATTCCTCAGTGTAGATCAGCTGTTCTCTGTGTGAATATATAGTGCTTCTGTTCATTATCTGATCATAACTCCAGTATCAGTGTAATATTCCTCAGTGTAGATCAGCTGTTCTCTGTGTGAATATATAGTGCTTCTGTTCATTATCTGATCATAACTCCAGTATCAGTGTAATATTCCTCCAGTGTAGATCAGCTGTTCTCTGTGTGAATATATAGTGCTTCTGTTCATTATCTGATCATAACTCCAGTATCAGTGTAATATTCTCAGTGTAGATTGGCTGTTCTCTGTGTGAATATATAGTGCTTCTGTTCATTATCTGATCATAACTCCAGTATCAGTGTAATATTCCTCCAGTGTAGATCAGCTGTTCTCTGTGTGAATATATAGTGCTTCTGTTCATTATCTGATCATAACTCCAGTATCAGTGTAATATTCCTCAGTGTAGATCAGCTGTTCTCTGTGTGAATATATAGTGCTTCTGTTCATTATCTGATCATAACTCCAGTATCAGTGTAATATTCCTCAGTGTTGATCAGCTGTTCTCTGTGTGAATATATAGTGCTTCTGTTCATTATCTGATCATAACTCCAGTATCAGTGTAATATTCCTCCAGTGTAGATCAGCTGTTCTCTGTGTGAATATATAGTGCTTCTGCTCATTATCTGATCATAACTCCAGTATCAGTGTAATATTCCTCAGTGTAGATCAGCTGTTCTCTGTGTGAATATATAGTGCTTCTGTTCATTATCTGATCATAACTCCAGTATCAGTGTAATATTCCTCAGTGTAGATCGGCTGTTCTCTGTGTGAATATATAGTGCTTCTGTTCATTATCTGATCATAACTCCAGTATCAGTGTAATATTCCTCAGTGTAGATCGCTGTTCTCTGTGTGAATATATAGTGCTTCTGTTCATTATCTGATCATAACTCCAGTATCAGTGTAATATTCCTCAGTGTAGATGCTGTTCTGTGTGAATATATAGCGCTGTTCATTATCTGATCATAACTCCAGTATCAGTGTAATATTCCTCCAGTGTAGATCGGCTGTTCTCTGTGTGAATATATAGTGCTTCTGCTCATTATCTGATCATAACTCCAGTATCAGTGTAATATTCCTCCAGTGTAGATCAGCTGTTCTCTGTGTGAATATATAGTGCTTCTGTTCATTATCTGATCATAACTCCAGTATCAGTGTAATATTCTCCAGTGTAGATCAGCTGTTCTCTGT
>CM040926.1:1401634-1404134 GCA_023029165.1 Gobiocypris rarus | reverse complement strand
TGTGTGTGTAATAATCAGAGTGTGTGTGTGTAATAATCAGAGTGTGTGAGTGAGTGTAATAATCAGAGTGTGTGTGTGTGTGTGAGTGAGTGTAATAATCAGAGTGTGTGTGTGTGTGTGTGTGTGTGTGTGTGTGTGTGTGTGTGTGTGTGTGTGTAATAATCAGAGTGTGTGTGTGTGTGTGTGTGTGTGTGTGTGTGTGTGTGTAATAATCAGAGTGTGTGAGTGAGTGTAATAATCAGAGTGTGTGTGTGTGTGTGTGTGTGTGTGTGTAATAATCAGAGTGTGTGTGTGTGTGTGTGTGTGTGTGTGTGTGTGTGTGTGTGTGATAATCAGAGTGTACATGTCTTAAATCAGGACACATTAATGCCAGCAGGATGAAGGAATGACATCTTGTGTTCGGAGAAACTGAACAGAATGAAGTGAGTTTATGATTAAATCCAGAGCAAATATCTGTCATTGGGGATGAGCATGACTTGCTTTTGAATGGAGTGGATGTTTCTGAACACATTGGCAGATATTTGCTGTGGTTTTAATCATAAACTCACTTGATTTCTGATCTCATGTGTTTGTCAAAGGAATGATAAAGTGCTGGAGATTGTGTTCTCAGACTCTGAAGGGTCACTGATACTCATCGTGTGCTTTAGAGAACAGCTCCACGTTTATTCCTGCACTTCTCTTTCATTGCTCTTGCTCTTACCTGCAGAAACTACTGTTACATGAGCTGGATCACACACAGATAAAGTTTAATCAAGCCATAAATATATTTCCAGAAAGATATCAGAAACACAAATGTGTGTGCTATATCCTTCTTCCTCCTGTTCTCCTGGACGATTGTTCTGGTGGTGAACAGTGAAGTCATTAGATTCTGAGCACATCTCCTCTGAGGAAACAGGAAACGGCCTGCCGTGAGTTTCCATCCAAACACTAAAAATACAGGACCAGCAAGTGCTTTCATTAATCCTGTGGCCATGCATCCTCTATCCTAATCACAGACAGAGAAGAACGAAAAGTGTACAGCACTCGGGTTCTGCTCACATGTTTTGGCCAAGCTCTGCGGTTTATAGCACGTTTGGCCTTATTTTTACCCCTGGCTAAATGCTGCCGCTGTATCTGATTGTGCTGAGTGCTGAACAGACGAGGCTGTGTCCGGCCTGATGAATGCTGTCACACAGGGCTCCGGAGCAGGGGTGGGAGGCCTGGACGCGCACCGCATGCCTGCAGCTCCTCTCAGAGACATGCTTCCCGTGCCTCGTCCCACTGATGCTCTCTGTGTGGGCTCTCACATCGCAGACATCTCCAGAACAGGGCTCTCTTTCCTCAAGAGAACGACGATTCTCTGTCTAATGCGAGTCAATGCTGTCCAATGTAGAGCAGGGCTCACGACTGTAGGAAAACTATATATTTTTTCTGAAAATGATAAGTTTGTCGGAGCCCTTCAAACCTTCCTAAATATGGATATTAGATTATAAAAATGGTATACGTTGGGCACCATTCTCATCGGCTCCGGAAAGAGAGATTTATTCCCAGTCATTAAATGCGACCTTGGACCAAAAACCAGTCATAAGGTTCAGTTTTCTGAAATTGAGATCATCTGAAGCTGAATAAATAATCTCTCCATTGATCTAAGGGTGCAAATACATCTAAATATTGAGGAAATCTCCTTTAAAGTTGTCCAAATGAAGTCCTTAACCATGCATATTACCACTAATAATACATTTATGATATATTTATGGTAGGACATTTACAGAATATCTTCATGGAACATGATCTTAATATCCTAATGATTTTTGGCATAAAAGAGAAATGGATGATTTTGAGCCGTGATGCCCCAGATATACCCGTGAGGCTCCGGGGTCTCAGGTTGTGCACATGTGTGTATCGGGAGGACCGGCGCTGGCTGGAATAAAACCAAATGTGATTCAGCGATCAGATCAGGGGGTGAACACTTATGCATTGAGATACTACACGCTTTTATTTACATGAGTCGGTGTGGTTTCCTGTGGCATTGCATAGGATGTCATTTTTACATTTAAAGGGGAAACAGTTCTGATAGGGCAAAACGCTGTTTTAACCGGGGTGTGTAGACTCTTGAGATCTGCTATAAAGTATACAGAAGATCTCAAGGTTTGTTACCCCACCGTCAGATGTGAACTATACTCTCTCCCAGCTGTAAACTGATCTGAACGGTCATTAGCATGATAGACTCTATGACTTTAGTAAAACAATAAAGACGGACTGAAAATCTAGAGCTCCAGGAGACGGTAAAGATGCCGCTTCATCCGTTCTCATAAAGGCCGCATGTCCGAGACCTTTGGCCATCGCTATCGCTGCGCGCAGGAAACGCACTGCAGTCAGAAGAGAAGTCAGAGGATTGTGTCTTTATTTCTGTTGTGTTTTACGGAGTGCAAATAGGCTATTTACACTAGCTCCGCCCACTGAGGTCTGATTGGTCCAGACGTGACAGTATCAATAGTGTAGCGGTAAGACACGTGGCCTT
>CM040926.1:1285683-1401134 GCA_023029165.1 Gobiocypris rarus | reverse complement strand
CGGGAACACATTTTCTTGGATTTATGAACAGTCTACATTGCAAAGTGTTAAAGAAGACTTTTCCTTACACTCTGATGATCAAGATCCAAGCAGGTTTTGACAAATTGAAGGATTATATTACACTACATCAAGCTCCAAAGAGACCGTTTGCTTCCAGATCAGGGTTTAAAGATACTCGTTTATACCATGATTCTTCTGAATATGGTGCTACTCTCCTTTTGCTAGACATGGGAGGAGCTGAACCCATGTCACAATGTGAAAGACAATGTTTTATCTGTGATTTTGTGAGATTGTTCATTGTCGTTCTGTGTGCATCGTTCAGTTTTGTTTTCCAACCCATCCAGAGTCGACCAGCTCTGACTAACCCATCCCAACCAGCCAACCGTTATCAGCTCGTTAACTGTAGCGCGACAGGGGCGGTCACACTACAATTTAAGCATGTGAAATTCATTTGGAACTGATAGAAAATATCATGTTTAAAGATGTTTTTTTGGGAATAAGTAGTATTTTTTTAGATGCATATGACTGTACAACATATCTGTCTAGCTAGATAGCAGCACTCTAGCAACCATCCGGAACACCTTAGCAACTGTTTAGAAACACCTTAGGAATTGATTAGCAGTAAACACTAAAAAATGCTGTTACAGCTACCTAGCAATATCCTAGAAAACACTCAGGGCACCATGACAACGCCCTAGCAACAACCCACAACACTTTTGTAAGCACTAATAGCCTCATAGCAACAGCCTAGAAACCTAACAATCGTAGCAACCACCCAGAACACCATATTAACTGTATAGAAACACCCTAGAAACTACCTACAACACTAACAAACACTATGAGCATCCTAGCAACAGTCTGAAAAAAACAGTTGGAACAGCATAGATACACCCTAGCAACTACCCACAACAGTCTTTTGCAGCAAAGATCAAGAACAGCCTATAAACCACTCAGAACACCATAGAAACTGCTTAGAAATGCCTTAGAAACTTTAATTTACTGTAGCAAAGACCAAAAAATATCCTAGTAACTCCACAACACTCTGAGCAACGATCTGTAACACCATAACAACTGCATGGAAACACCCTAGCAACTACCAAAACAATCTACCGTTGCAAAGACCAATAACATCCTAGAAACAGCTTAGAAACCACTTTGAACACAGTAGCAACAGCATAGAAATACCCTAGCAACTCTACAACACTCTGAGCATCATAGCAACCACCTAGAACCCCATAACAATTGCATAGAAACGCCCTAGCAACTACCAAAACAGTCTACTGTAACAAAGATCAAGAACATCTTGAAACCGTTTGAAACCACGTTGGACACCATAGCAACTGCATAGAAATGCCCTGGCAACTCTGCAGTATTTTGAGCATCATAGCAACCACTTAGAATACCATAGCAACTGCATAGAAACGCCCTAGCAACTTCTAAAACCATCTACCGTAGCAAAGAACATCCTAGAAACAGCTTAGAAACCACTTACAACACCATAGCAACTGCATAGAAATGTCCTAGCAACTCTACAACACTCTAAGCATCTTAGAAACCACTTACAACACCATAACAACTGCATAGAAACACCTAGAAACTCTACAACACTCTGAGCATCATAGCAACCACCTAGAACACCATAACAACTGCACAGAAACTCCATGACTCTATAACATTCTGAGCATCATAGCAACCACCTAGAACACCATAACAACTGCACAGAAACTCCATAGAAACTCTACAACACTCTGAGCATCATAGCAACCACCTAGAACACCATAACAACTGCACAGAAACTCCATAGAAACTCTACAACACTCTGAGCATCATAGCAACCACCTAGAACACCATAACAACTGCACAGAAACTCCATAGAAACTCTACAACACTCTGAGCATCATAGCAACCACCTAGAACACCATAACAACTGCACAGAAACTCCCATAGAAACTCTATAACATTCTGAGCATCATAGCAACCACCTAGAACACCATAACAACTGCACAGAAACTCCATAGAAACTCTACAACACTCTGAGCATCATAGCAACCACCTAGAACACCATGACAACTGCACAGAAACTCCCAAGTAACTCTATAACATTCTGAGCATCATAGCAACCACCTAGAACACCATAACAACTGCACAGAAACTCCATAGAAACTCTACAACACTCTGAGCATCATAGCAACCACCTAGAACACCATAACAACTGCAGAAACTCCATAAACTCTACAACACTCTGAGCATCATAGCAACCACCTAGAACACCATAACAACTGCACAGAAACTCCATAGAAACTCTACAACACTCTGAGCATCATAGCAACCACCTAGAACACCATAACAACTGCACAGAAACTCCATAGAAACTCTACAACACTCTGAGCATCATAGCAACCACCTAGAACACCATAACAACTGCACAGAAACTCCATAGAAACTCTACAACACTCTGAGCATCATAGCAACCACCTAGAACACCATAACAACTGCACAGAAACTCCCATACTCTATAACATTCTGAGCATCATAGCAACCACCTAGAACACCATAACAACTGCACAGAAACTCCATAGAAACTCTACAACACTCTGAGCATCATAGCAACCACCTAGAACACCATAACAACTGCATAGAAACTCCCAAGTAACTCTATAACATCCTGAGCATCATAGCAACCACCTAGAACACCATAACAACTGCACAGAAACTCCATAGAAACTCTACAACACTCTGAGCATCATAACAACCACCTAGAACACCATAACAACTGCACAGAAACTCCATAGCAACTCTACAACACTCTGAGCATCATAGCAACCACCTAGAACACCATAACAACTGCACAGAAACTCCATAGGAAACTCTACAACATTCTGAGCATCATAGCCACCACCTAGAACACCATAACAACTGCATAGAAACGCCCTAGCCACTACCAAAACAATCTACTGTAGCAAAGACCAAGAGCAAGCCTAGAAACCACTTTGAGCACCATAGCAACCACCCAAACACCATAGCGACTTCATAGAAACACCCTAGTAACTACATTTAACATCAGAAAGCAGTGAGTCGATGAGTCATTGAGTCATTCATTAGAACGATTAGTTTAGTAACTGAACTGAAACTTTCTTGCCCTGAGGTGCAGAATGCTCTACTGTTTGAAACGTATTGTTTTCTTTGGCAAAATAGAGGAAAAACAGACATTACTGACACTATGTTGTATAAAATGTAAGTCACCTAATAGCCTATTAACTAGAGATCGACCGATTATAGATTTTATAACCGATACAGTTTATTTGCATGTTCATGTGCCCGATAACCGATATATAGAACCAATATTTATTTATAGTTTTATTTCTGTTTTTGTCAATTATAACAACAGCACTGAACTGAACAAACTGTTTTATTGAACACTTCTTAAATAGAGTAATTTCTGAAATTTCACTCCATCGTTGCACACAAAACAACACTTTTAAATCAATTAATAGAGTCTGAAAGAGTGCAAAAAATGAGATATAACTGTCACTAAAGTCTTTTTTAAATACATTCCTTAATCAGGTCAAACAAACGGGTAACGAGATTTTTTTTTTAAAGCATAAACCAAAAGAATTCTCAAAACACATTTATCAGAGAATCCAATATTGCAAACCTGACACCAGATTAAACGCCTAAATATCGTGAAAATCGATTATCGGTCGCTCTCTACTATTAACTTTATTGTTTATTGAAGTGTTTTGTATAAACTCATCATCACATTTGCAAACGTGCTGCTGATATTCTGGAAAACGGCACTTTTGCTCGGGTTGTATTGTTTATAAATATTCAAAACAAGAACTTATACACTCTCAGAAAAAAAGGTACAGCGCTATCACTGGGGTGGTATCTTTTGTACCTTACTCACCCCTAAATGGTACATTATTAGTATCTTAAAGGTACATATCAGTACTTTAAAAGTACATATTATTACCTTGTTGCTTTTGTCCCTTAGGGTACTGCCCCAGTGGCAGTGTTGTACCTTTTTTTCTGACCCTATCTTGGATTTGGACTTATTTTTGCCTCAAGCCACCGGGGCGGGGCTCCTTTTCAAGTGAAACAGCAAACGCTACTGTACACGAGTATGAATGAAAGCGATCGGACAGAGGTCTAGTGTGGCCGCCCCTCGAGCTGCTGAGATGTACAGACAGGTTAGTTAGGGTCACACAGAGGTCATGATTAGGTTGAATCTGTGCCTTGGGCCTGGTCCGCTAACAGCTTGACATCCGGCGTCCCTCAGCTCCGCCGCTGTGTTGCGGAGCAAGTAGAGCTGAAACTCAATGCCATGCATTAAGGCCAAAAGACCCCCAGAACGAGAACACTTCTGTTCAGTCACGCCTCGAGGGCATCAGCCGACCTTCTTCTGCTTTGTCTGCTTCTGAGGGCCTTTGTCTCCGCTCCTGAAAAAAGCCCCCCGTGAATCTCCCACATGAAAGATGGTTCACAGTGTTCGTACTCGGGAAACATTCCTGTTTGGGTTATCTCTTCTCCTCAGTATTAAGCTTCTGCCACTAATCCAGCCCTGAACGTCATCACTCAGACTTTATTTTATAGACCGTTTCAGTCATAAGTGTGCTTATCGGGTTTTGTAAACTTTATACTTTTAAGAAAACGAGAATCCGCCTTTGACACTGTTAGAATGTTCACCGTTGAAAATCCAGCGACGCTGCTGATGTCATCATGCAAACTGAATAGCGATTGGTCTTCGTTCTTCGTTCATTTATTTGCATACTGAATTGTGATTGGTGAAAGACTGTTAAGTGGGTTATTGAGTGAAGATTGATTAACTGATTAAAGGGTGGACACGCTAGATAATAAGCATGAAAAATTAATACAGATTTATTTTAGAAGGAACAGGATATGATGTCATGGTCCAGTGCTTTTGTTTTCAAAAAGTAATAAATTATCTATAATAATAATAAATTCAAAATATTATAATATCTTCGGCTTCATCTTGCTTATGTGCATAACGGATTATGAGTGTATCTGTAGTCGTGTTGATTCTCATACACACCATCCTTCAAAAGAAGTCTCTTCTGCTCACGAGCCTGCATTTAGTGATCAAAACACAGTACAAACTGTAACATTGTGAAATATTATTACAATTTAAAAGAATTGTTTTCTATGACTGGTGACGTGAATAACACTGATGATCTCTTCATCACGGCTCCTGTTAGTGGGTGGGATATATTAGGCAGCAAGTGAACATTTTGTCCTCAAAGTTGATGTGTTAGAAGCAGGAAAAATGGGCAAGCGTAAGGATTTGAGCGAGTTTGACAAGGGCCAAATTGTGATGGCTAGACGACTGGGTCAGAGCATCTCCAAAACTGCAGCTCTTGTGGGGTGTTCCCGGACTGCAGTGGTCAGGATCTATCAAAAGTGAGAACCGGCCACAGGGTCATGGGCGGCCCAGGCTCATTGATGCACGTGCGGAGCGAAGGCTGGCCAATCAGTGTTATACCTGATATGTTAAAATGTATTTTATTCCTGTGATCAAAGCTGAATTTATCATTCCTCCAGTCTTCAGTGTCACATGATCCTTCACTAATCATTCTCATATGAGGATCATATTTCTGTGAAACTGATACATTTGATTTTCAGGATTCTGTAACATTTATAAATGTCTTTACTGCCTTTAATCAGTTTATTCTAAGAGAACTAAAACTTGAACACGATGATGTCGATGCCTTGCAAATTCTGCTGTTTCCTTGTGAAAGTGCAGGTGTAGCGGTAGCATGTCCTGCCATCGGCATTCACTTTCGCAATTCGCAATTTACTTAAATCTGTAATGGCACATTATTTATGATAATTGTGCCGTTCCTCTATATTATTGTTATCTTAATGACCACATTTCCGTATATTTTTGCTTTAGGTGCTTGAAGGAAAAGACAGTGAATGTTTCTGTCTTCTTCAGCTCATTGTTCCTTCTGCACTCGGCGGAAACTCTTCCGCTGTAATTGCTGCCGATCGGATGCGTGGGACCGGAATGACGCCGTCACCTGTGTGATGTGGCAATTTGTGTTGCAGCCTGTTCCACTTTCCTCCTCTTTTCTTTTTAGCTGCAGTCTGTCGCTCTTCTCCAATTCACTCTAATTTGACACTCACTTATATTTGCAGTTCTGCTCTTGAGGCAACCCTGAACCGCATTTAGAAACCGTGCACTGACACAGTAATTGTAGTGCAATACCTTTATATGATTTTCATAATCATACACCGTGTATTACAAACCGTATGCATGTTTAAAAACCCACCATGGTATTACTATAGTACCATGTCCAAAATGGTATGGTAATCCCAATGTAATTTAGGAAAGTGTCACCTAACTCATAAACATTGTTGGGTTTTCCAGTTTGGCCCCCGGTGGCCTGTAAAGCCTCAGTGAAATAGGGTCATGAGTGTAATGAGAACATCAGTCTCTGCTCCTCAGTGTAAATGTTAAGAGAGACCGGGAATCCTTTGGTGTCTCGTCAACGTCATGGCAACAATGTAAACCGCCGCGGTGAGAAACGGTGGAGGAACGGAGCCAGCGCGGATTTACACTCACACTTTTACTCAATGTGCATTTTTATGAATATATTTGCATGATATGCACATTTATAAAAATTAGATATCAGTCATATTTCACTTGCAAAGTGCAAAAATTGTAATAGTCATAAAATAGGGTTTGTTCAATAAAATTTATATATATATATATATATATATATATGTTTAATGCATCCTTGCTAAATAAACGTATATATAGGGGATAAGGAACGATTCAGACAGTGTACAATATATAGGGGATGGAACTATATATATAGTGGATTAAAAATAGATATTTATATAGTGGATTAAAAATGTATACGTTTATTTAGCAAGGATGCATTAAATTGATCAAAAGTGACATATAATTTAAGGCCTTAAAAATGGAATGTCACGGAATTTGTCAAAATCAAAAGTAGGGACAGTTCAGCCAAAAATGAAAATGCTGTCATGATTTCCTCGCCCTCATGTCGTTCCAAACCCACAAGACTTTCCTTCATCGTATTAAGCCATCGAGTCTCTTCAGAACATTTTGAATAATCCGTTTGGTTTTTGGATCTCTTTATGAACTTTCTGAAGCGTCAACGTGGAAGTTGCTTAGACTGTCAATGGAAGGACAGAAATCCTTACCATTTCATTAAAAAAGTTCAGTCAGTGAAAGTTAATTTAACCATTAAAGCAGAGTCCAGAAAAGATTTACATGACATGCAAAATGAAGAAATCAAGTCTTGTTTTCTGAGAAACTGCTTGTTATGCTTAAAACAAGAACAAGTGTCTCATTGGGTATGGAAACTATGATTTTTATGAACACACTGGCAGATATTTGTTCTTGTTTTAATCATAAAATCACTTTGACAAGATTTGAAGCAATTTTTGTCAATTTAATCAAAACTTATGGAGAAGGTGGAATTTCGTTTTTAATTTTTCTAATTTTGAAGTGTCTCAAATAAAACTAATATAATACATGATAATAGGACATATTGACGTGTGATGTTCCCTTCAGTTTTTCCTTGACTGTTCTTTAAATGGTGAAAACCTGAAACCCTGTGTTACAAAAGATTCTATTTCAGATCATCGCTGTTCTTTTGAACATTCTATTCATCAAAGAATCCTGAAAAATAGAATGTATTAGTTTCCAAAAAAATATTAACTGACTACAACATTGATGGAAATGTGGAAATGTTCTTGACATGAAGACTGGTTGATATTATTTGAGAAATACCTTCAAGTTCATTGACATAACCCTACACTGACAATGCTGGATCAATGTGGCTGTGCTCAAACAGGTCCAGTTCTCCTTGTAAGGCCGTCTGTTGCACAGGGCACAAATCCATCCATCACTGAGCCGTGCTGCCATCATCTCATGTGCTCACCGGCTCTGCAGTCGCTCTCCTCCATATGACGCCTTCCATGCCAGACTGGAAAAGCTCTGTTTAACCCTTAAAGTCTTACTGCTGCTATCTATAAGCTAATGTGCTCCTATAAACATTCAAAACTTGAAGTCTCTCACTTCTGCCAATAAGGATAAATGATTTTGATGACATCACTGCACTTCAGCTTCTCATCAGATTTTCTGTCCAATCAAATGCTCTCTAGAATCTGAAGCCACGCCCCCTACATTATAACTGAAGCTGTGGCTGAAATCCCTCACCTGTTCACACATTTACTATTTTCTACACGGCACATAGTGCACTATATAGGGATAGGGCAGACACACAGTGCACTATATAGGGGATAGGTAACGAACACACAGTGCACTATATAGGGTATGAGGAACGATTCAGACAGTGCACTATATAGGGGATAAGGAAACAATCAGACAGTGCACTATATAGGGGATAAGGAAACAATCAGACAGTGCACTATATAGGGTATAAGGAACAATCAGACAGTGCACTATATAGGGATAAGGAACGATTCAGACAGTGACTATAGGGGATAAGAAACAATCAGACAGTGCACTATAGGGATAGGAAACAATCAGATAGTGCACTATATATATATATATATATATATGACTATAGGGGATAAGGAAACACACAGTACACTATATAGGGGACAGGAACGATTCAGACAGTGACTATATAGGGGATAGGAACAATCAGACAGTGCACTATATAGGGGATAGGGAACAATCAGACAGTGCACTATATAGGGGATAGGAACGATCAGACAGTACACTATATAGGGGATAGGGAACAATCAGACAGTACACTATATAGGGGATAGGGAACGATCAGACAGTACACTATATAGGGGATAGGGAACGATCAGACAGTGCACTATATAGGGATAGGGAACAATCAGACAGTGCACTATATAGGGATAGGGAACGATCAGACAGTACACTATATAGGATAGGAACGATCAGACAGTGCACTATATAGGATAGGGAACAATCAGACAGTGCACTATATAGGGATAGGGAACAATCAGACAGTGCACTTTATAGGGGATGAGGAGAACGATCAGACAGTGCACTTTATAGGGGATAGGGAACGATTCAGACAGTGACTATATAGGGATAGGGAACAATCAGACAGTGCACTTTATAGGGGATAGGGAACAATCAGACAGTGCACTTTATAGGGGATGAGGGAACGATCAGACAGTGCACTTTATAGGGGATAGGAAGCGATTCAGACAGTGTAAATGCTTTCCATTGGGGGATTGAAGTCTGGTTTCATGTTAGCATCAGGTGATCCACCACAGCTCTGGTCCAGAGACACGACAGCACAGAGCGGATCATGTGATCGAGTCACCTCAGACCAGATTGGACCTGTTTAATCAATAGGAAGGAGATTAGGAGGAGAAACGGTTAGAGATTAGGAGGAAACAGCGGCTTCACCGAGCTCAACAGCTCTGTCTTCCTGTTTCAGTGGAATTTACATCAACATGTTGAATAATGCTGCATGTTTCAAGACACTTCAATGGTCCTATAAATTTTCTGATTTGCGCACCAACCATTTTTACTTCATACTGCACAGTATATACTGTTTTTTTTTTTAAATGCACATTACACAACACATCACATCATTGTCTACGATGCACGAGTGCCCTATACTGAAGTGAAATGCACTTCAAGATGGCAGAGGATTCCCCAGAGGAAGTGCTTAGGAAGTTCTCTCGAGTCTAAAAGCAAAGTGGAACACGCCCCAATTGTAATTACCGTAGTCTTAAGATGACAAAACATGATGTTTTACCCAGAGCTGTTCACGTTCTCAAGGCCTAAATTAATCTGCAGCGGTCAGGTGGTACAGCGGTCACATGCTACAGTAAGAGCTCTTAGAAAATTCCCATCTTACAAGCTGTAATTACGAGCTCTACGAGGGCGTGAACGTTCTTTACAAGTTGAAATCTCGTAATTACGGTAATTACAACATGGTGTGAACGCACCTAGTAGCCTGCTACATTACCCTTTTTACATGCATGTTTAATACATCAAGGGAAATACAGTTATAAACTCAAAAATAAATGTTTTGTACTTCATTTTTCCATGTTGTAATTTGAATCAAGAAGTTGGCTGATTTCGGGACCTTATTTATGCAAATGCAGCAGATCATTTTGCTGCATACTTCAGAAGTACATAATTCAAAATGTATGTATACACTATATTGCCAAAAGTATTGGGACACGCCTCCAAATCCCTGAGTTCATGTGTTGTCATGGCCACAGGTGTATAAATCAAGCACTAGGCATGCAGACGCTTCTACACACATTTGTGGAAGAATGGGTCGCTCTCAGGAGCTCAGTGAACTCAAGCGTGGGACCGGGATAGGTTGCCACCTGTGCAATAAGGCCATTCCTGACATTTCCTCACTACTAAATATTCCACACTCAACTGTTAGTGGGATTATAACACAGTGGAAGCGATTGGGAACAACAGCAACTCAGCCACGAAGTGAAATCCCAGAGCGGGGTCAGCGCATGCTGAGGGTCACAGTCGCAGAAGTCACCAACTTTCTGCAGAGTCAATCGCTCCAGACCTCCAAACTCCTGTGGCCTTCAGATGAGCTCAGGAACAGTGCAGAGAGAGCTTCATGGAATGGGTTTCCATGGCCGAGAGCTCATCTAAGCCTTACATCACCAAGAGCAATGCAAAGCGTGGGATGCAGTGGGGTAAAGCACGCCACCACTGGACTCTAGAGCAGTGAGACGTGTTCTCTGAGTGACCAATCACGCTTCTCTGTCTGACAATCCCATGGACGAGTCTGGGTTTGGCGATTGCCAGGAGAACGGGACTTGCCTGACTGCATTGTGCCAAGTGAAAAAATTTGGTGGAGGGGGGATTATGGGGTGGGGTTGTTTTTCAGGGGTTGAGCTTGGCCCCTTTGTTCCAGTGAAAGGAACTCTCAATGCTTCACCAAGACATTTTGGACAATTTCATGCTCCCAACTTTGCGGGAACAGTTTGGAGACGGCCCCTTCCTGTCCCAACATGACTGCGCTCCAGTGCACAAAGCATCGGCCCATAAAGACATGGATGAGCGAGTTTGGTGTGGAGGAACTTGACTGGCCTGCACAGAGTCCTGACCTCATCCCGATAGAACACCTTTGGGATGAATTAGAGCGGAGACTGCGAGCCAGGCCTTCTCATCCAACATCAGTGCCTGACCTCACAAATGCCCAAAAACTCCCATAAACACACTCATAAACCTTGTGGAAAGCATTCCCAGAAAAGCTGGAGCTGAAGCTGTTATAGCTGCAAAGGGTGGGCCAACTATGGATTAAGAATGGGATGTCATTAAAGTTCATGTGCATGTAAAGGCAGGCGTCCCAAAACTTTTGGCAATCTAGTGTGTATAAAGCTAGTAACACCCTCACAACAGATGAGCAAAATATTGTGCAGATTGTGAGTAGAGTGAGTTTTGGGATCCATTCAAGGCAGCAGAAGGATCCTCCACGCACCTCATGTGCAAAAACCACTCTAAACATCCTTCCTGACCATATACAAAACTCAGCACACAGTAAACGAAATGGACAGGATGGCCGCACGTTAAACTAAACTATAAACTATTTTCTGTTTGGACAGAGAATGCTAAAGGCCAGCTGAGACGTCATCGTTTCTACAGCATATTCAGGTTTCTTGTAAAGCTATCTGTTCCCTTCTGTTTAATACAAATCAGTTTCATGGCCCGTCTAAGAATAGTGAAGTGCATGAGCTCTGAGAAACACGAGCTTTGATTTTCTGCTATCGAATGCAGTGACATATTTAAGTCTGGTGTTTCGGGGGAGCTGTAACTGTCCTTTACTGTGTAAATTTCCTTGAAATAATGTCAGCAGTAATTCTCTAAGCTGTTCATTTAAAGATTAAAGTGACTGATGGTTAAAAAAGTCCAACTTTAAACATCTAAGACATCAACTGTACGTTTATTTGTGGACTAAACTGACAAGAGGCACATATACTGTAGGCCCATCTTGCTTAATCACTTCACAGGAAAGAAAAAGAACAAGATGTCTTTAATATAACAGTTTTCTCTAGACTGTCATCAGAGTAAATAGAGAGTGAATGGAGAATGCCTTGCATGCATCTCAACAATATCGCAAACTGTGCTCAATATACAAAAGACTGCAATCTAAAGATATCAGATAAGAACTCAAACATTTCTCACGCGCTATACTCATAGATGGCAACTGTAGTGACACATTTAGGTCTGTTTTTATAACTTTAGGAAAAACTGTTTTTAGTCACTGTGCCAACACATATTGTGCCATTTTTGTGCACAATATGTGCATAAAATTATATATAAAAAGTATTTTATATAATATTTTATTTACAATACTCTAATATATTTGCATGACATGCACAATATAAAAATTACTTATTTGTCATGTATTTTACTGCAAATTCAGAAAATCACAAAATTTAAAGTGCAAAAATTTTAATAGTCATACAATAGGTTTTTTTTCTTAATGCATATATAAATAAATAAATAAATATATATGTATATATATATATATATATATATATATATATATATATATATATATATATATATATATATATAGGCAATACAACTAGATCAATTTTTGGTAAGTTAAATGAAGCTGAAAAATAAAATACAGACTAAGCTAAATATTAGATGAAATGTATTGCCTTGGCAGCTAAATGGAATACAAATATTAAGTTTGAAGTACTAAAATAGCTAAAACTTAAAAACAAAAACGTATAGATCAAATGTTGACATTGGCACCACAGATGTGCAGTAGGCTAATGCATTTATGAGAAAGATTTATTTTTCTCTCCCTCTCTCCCCGTTTAAATCATTTCTCATTTTGGTTTCCTAAAATAGTCTGATGAGCTCCATCTGTGTCCGTGTTTATCAGACGCATGTCCTCCTCTCGTCACAGAAACATGACCATCATTAGCGCTCATGATGGGCGTCTGCTGGCGCCGCGTCTAATCAGCGCGTTTAGCGCGCGAACTCTTGCGTCATCACTGTACAGCAGCGCCTCAGGCACTTTGCTTTCATCGTTGGTTGTGTGTGACAAAAATAGCACGTCCTCATTATTGTAACGTGTGAAGTTGTGTGGCTCGTACCTCGTAAAGCAAACACTCTCGCTGTGTAACGGCTCACCAGTGCTCTTTTATGCGACGGGGTTCGTATCTGTCGAGCTCCAGTGGTTGTCATTGACCTACAAAGAGTGAAAGTCGGTGTGTCTCCAGCACTTGCAGCTGAATGAGCCCATTTTATCAACCACGCTGTACTGATTATGTACTACATTTGAATTTCGCGACGGTACACTCTTTAGCCCCGCCCCCGTTCAGCGCAGTATTTCCACAGCGTCAACGCAAGATCTTACGGATTTATAAATGAACCCGCTCGTTTTAAAATCTTTCAACTCTACTTACATTTGTTAAAACATTACAGTGCTTATGATAACTTTATAGTAGCACTACAATAAGTAAATCCACATCACCAGCTAATTACTCTTGGACAGTGATGCAAAAAAAATAAGTTAAATTTTTTAAAGATGGCTGCACACTTGTTTATATAATGTATAGCATGGGTGGTCTACATAGTATGAATATAGGTAGATTGAATGAAATTAGGTATGTACATCTGCCATGTTGTTAGTCATGTGATCTACCATGTGACCGTTTGCCTACATTTTTATAAATGATGTGAATTCAGACATACTACTTTTGCCACATAACATTTTTCACCTACTATTAACTAGGGAAGTATGCGATTTCGGATGCACCCTATGTATTCGGACATACTCGGCGTACTGTTTTTGCAAACTAGCTTCCACTATGTGAGGCTGATGAAGCTGGTTGCCAGGGCGTTGCTATGTTACCAATGTGTTGGTGGGTTGGTGCTAGAATGTTCTGAAATGTTTCAATGATGTTTCTAGGGTAGTTGATAATGCACTGCTGGGTAGTTGCTAAAGTGTTCTGGATGGTTTCCAGGGCGTTGCTATGCAGTTGCTATGGCATGTGTGATTGCCAGTTTTACCAGTGTGTTACTGAGTTGGTGCTAGAATGTCCTGGATCGTTCCAATGGTTTTGCTAGGGTGTTCTGTGTGGTTGATAATGCATTGCTAGGTAGTTGTTAAAGTATTCTGGATGGTTACCAGGGGGTTGCTATGCATTTGCTAAGATGTTCTGAGTGATTTATAGTGCATTGCTATGTCGTTGCTAGGGTGTTCTGTGTGGTTGGTAATGTGTTGCTGGGACGTTCCTAGGTGTTCTGGATGATTTTCAGGGCGTTGTCATGCATTTGCTAGGGTGATCTGTCTGTGTCGCTGGTAATGTGCTGCTGGGTAGTTTCTAGGGTGTTCTGGATGGTTGCCAGGGTGTTGCTATGCGGTTGCTATGGTCTTCTGTGTGGTTGGTAATGTGTTGCTTGGACGTTGCTTGGGTGTTCTGGATGATTTTCAGGGGGTTGTCAAGCAAGTTGCTAGGGTGATCTGTGTGGCTGGTAATGTGTTGCTGGGTAGTTTCTAGGTGTTCTGGATGGTTGCCAGGGTGTTGTCATGCAGTTGCTAGGGTGATCTGTGTGGTTGGTAATGTGTTGCTGGGACGTTGTTAGGGTGTGTGGTTAATAACGTGTTTTTCAGTAGTTGCTAAAGTGTTATTGAAAGTTGCCACTTGCCAGGTTGTTACTAAGTGACTGCTAGGGTGTTCTGTGTAGTTTTTAGCACATTGCTGGGGTGTTGTAGGTGATTGCCAGGATGTTGCTAGGGCTTTCAAAGTGGGATCCAGGATGTAATGTGGTTGCTAAGATTTTCTGGGTGGTTGCTCTAGTATTGTGGCTGTTTGCAAGCTTGCTAGGTCTTCTACAGGGTTGCTAATGCATTGTTATGTGGTTTCTTAGGTGTTGGAAGGGTGTTCTTGATGGATGCCTGCTATATCATCACCAAGGTTTTCTACATATTTGCGTGTGTTCCAGGGTTGCCGGGGTGTTGTTATGTGGCTATAAGGGTATCTGGGTGTTGCTGTTGTTGCACTCTTGTATTTCTGCATGGCACTAGTAATACCAAGGCCATGGGTTTGATTCCCAGGAACTGCATGAACTGATAAAATATATACAAAATGTATGAAATGTAACAAAAAAATCCTAAAGAAACTGTATTATTTGAGGTATTGTTCATGTATGTAGCGCAAATTGTGCTAGTTGTTGTGATCTCTGTCCTAAATATTTACATTTGTTAATTTAGCAGATGCTTTTATCCAAAGCGATTAACAATAGGGGGACATAAGCTATTCATCACAGAGCCACAATATAGTGTACAATGCCAGCAAGAAAGTGCACATAGATGGAGGATCTTCTGTCGTCCTCTACTACACAGTGCTCAGACACAGAATCAGTGCTGAGACAACCCAAGGGTTCGACTAACCTATTTTTCTCTTCATTCTATTTGTGTTCAATGGCTGCTGGGGCCTGAAGCTGCGGTCAAAGAAGTGTAGCTATAGTAGTATCCTAGCATTTTAAGATGAAGATCACCTCGAAATAAAATTGTTGTTTTTATGTTATTCTGTCATCATTTATCCACTCTCATGTCTTTTGAAAACCATTTGATTTCGCATTCAAAGCAAAATGCATGTACATGCTGATCGTATTCATGCAATACATGGTTAAAATGGTCAGGTCCAGTCAAGTGCTCTGCATTGTGGGATACCATAACCAGCACAATTGGTAATGTGTTGCTGGGTAGGGGCTAAAATGTTCAAAATGGTTGCCAGGGTGTTGCTATGCGGTTGCTAGGGTGATATGTGTGGTTGGTAATGTGTTGCTGGGTAGTTACTAGAGTGTTCTGAATAGTTGTCAGGGTGTTGTCATGCAGTTGCTAATGTGATATGTGTGGTTGGTAATGTGATGCTGGGTAGTTGCTAGGGTGTTCTGGATGGTTGTCAGGGTGTTGTCATGCAGTTACAAATGTGTTCAGTGTGGTTGGTAATGTGTTGCTGGGTAGTTGCTAGGGTGTTCTGGATGGTTGTCAGGGTGTTGTCATGCAGTTACAAATGTGTTCTGTGTGGTTGGTAATGTGTTGCTGGGTAGTTACTAGAGTGTTCTGGATAGTTGTCAGGGTGTTGTCATGCAGTTACAAATGTGTTCTGTGTGGCTGGTAATGTGTTGCTGGGTAGTTGCTAGGGTGTTCTGGATGGTTGCCAGAGTGTTGTCAAACAGTTGGTAATGTGTTCTGTGTGGTGGAAATGTGTTGCTGGGTAGTTGCTAGGGTGTTCTGGATGGCTGTCAGGGTGTTGTCATGCAGTTACAAATGTGTTCTGTGTGGTTGGTAATGTGTTGCTGGTTAGTCACTAGACTGTTCTGGATAGTTACCAGGGTGTTGTCATGCAGTTGGTAATGTGTTGCTAGGTAGTTACAAGAGTGTTCTGGATAGTTGTCAGGGTGTTGTCATGCAGTAGCTAATGTGTTATGTGTAGTTGGTAATGTGTTGGTAGGTAGTCACTAGAGTGTTCTGGATTGTTACCAGGGTGTTGTCATGCAGTTGCTAATGTGATATGTGTGGTTGGTAATGTGATGCTGGGTAGTTGCTAGGGTGTTCTGGATGGTTACAAGGGTGTTGTCATGCAGTTACAAATGTGTTCTGTGTGGTTGGTAATGTGTTGCTTGGTAGTTGCTAGGTGTTCTGGATGGTTGTCAGGTGTTGTCATGCAGTTACAAATGTGTTCTGTGTGGTTGGTAATGTGTTGCTGGGTAGTTACTAGAGTGTTCTGGATAGTTGTCAGGGTGTTGTCATGCAGTTACAAATGTGTTCTGTGTGGTTGGTAATGTGTTGCTGGGTAGTTGCTAGGTGTTCTGGATGGTTGCCAGAGTGTTGTCAAACAGTTGGTAATGTGTTCTATGTGGTTGGTAATGTGTTGCTGGGTAGTTGCTAGGGTGTTCTGGATGGTTGTCAGGGTGTTGTCATGCAGTTACAAATGTGTTCTGTGTGGTTGGTAATGTGTTGCTGGTTAGTCACTAGAGTGTTCTGGATTGTTGCCAGGGTGTTGTCATGCAGTTGGTAATGTGTTGCTAGGTAGTTACTAGAGTGTTCTGGATAGTTGTCAGGGTGTTGTCATGCAGTAGCTAATGTGTTCTGTGTGGTTGGTAATGTGTTGCTGGTTAGTCATTGGAGTGTTCTGGATTGTTGCCAGGGTGTTGTCATGCAGTTGGTAATGTGTTGCTAGGTAGTTACTAGAGTGTTCTGGATAGTTGTCAGGGTGTTGTCATGCAGTAGCTAATGTGCTCTGTGTGGTTGGTAATGTGTTGCTGGGTAGTTGCTAAAGTGTTAATGATAGATGCCAGGTTGTTGGTTGGTGTTCTGTGGAGTTATTAGCAAATTGCGTGTGGGTGATTACCAGGATGTTGCAAGGGATTTCAGACTGGGGGCCAGGTTGTGATAGTTGTTATAGTAATGTGGCTGTTTGCTAGGTCACTAGGGTCTTCTAGAGGGTTGCCAATTTATTATGTGGGTTGCCACATAATAAATACCATAACCAGCACTTGATGCATGTCAAGCATTCTATGCATACAGAAAATGGGCACAGTATAAGTGCATACTATATATTGCCAAAATAGTAAGAGTAATTTGTTACTTATTAAATGTTAGTAATATGTTAGTTATTGCAAATACAGCCAGAGGGTTTGCACACTGCCTTGATTCCTCACATGTTTGAACACTGTCATCTTTGAGCACTTCTGCCCCCTAGTGGACACTGAACGAGCGCTTGCAATCACAAAACTTTACTCAGAGAGGAAGGAGGCGGGGTACTGTATTCAAAAGCTGTCATGCTAAAAATGGTGCATGTCCAATGATCTGTGGTCTAAAAAAACTGGCATGTTAATCTTTTGGGTCATTGTTATTGTACATAGCTGTAAAATAACTAGACTGTACCATATTACGATAGACTACACAGTACAGCACTACACATATTGTGTGTTGTATTATGTTGATGTTGGTGCAGCCTTGACCTACATAGTCACACCTGGCCTCTAGTACTCACACAAAAAGATCTTTATCTACCCGTGCACTTGTAAAGCGCTTGTTTTTCTGCTCTCATCTTAACTTCTGAACAGAAAGACGAGTCTGCCACCATCTGATGATTATCTGTAGTTGCAGTTATTCCACCTTCATTTGCATTTACAGTGCACACATATATTCACACTCACGCATGTTATCAACAATATAACAATTGTGACACAACAAATAAAACATCATTCATAATCAAGACAAATACAGACGGCATAACCTACTCAAAACTGTGACGTATTACACCAAAATAACACTTTCCATGGGAAAACTTTTTGGTTTTGAAGAGGAAATCTTTAAGTTTAATCTTGTGTGTCATGTTCCTGTTGACGTGGTGTTATCATCCGTGGGTTGGGTTATCTCTACTGGTTATGGTTAAATGTTAGCACTCACAGACAGTCATGACACTTTAGTAAAACAGCACTTTAGTAAAACAGTTTGCTGCTGTTGTTTCTAAAGACAGAGCCTTAGAAAGGTTTACTATGACAAAATACCACAGCGACTACTACTAGCCTCCCTGTTATTGCTGTAAATCAAAATAAATTGATATGGGATTTTGTTTAAACCATGTTCATTTTATTGCACCAGAGTAAATGCAGTAGCCTTAAGTGTCTGATTAGTTTATCAGCAACCCAAAGGAAATGAAAGCACTGTCAATAAAAGCAATGTACTATGATTTGTGTAGCCTACCATGCCTGAATATGACATGATAATGAACAATACAGTAAATACTCCTATTTATTTTGGACATGTACAACATAGATATAATGTTAAACATTCAGTAATTATCATAAACGACAAAGTTTAATTAACAATTACTAACTTTTCTAACCAAATGTGAGTGCCTGGACATGGATTCTCTTGCTCTACAACATTATCCATTTTTGATAAATATATTTATTATCACATTTTTATATGTAATTACCATACATGCTAGTACCCTAGTGAAGTACCTTGGAGAATCTGATGCAGTCACATCATCATCACGTCACTTCATACGGATGAGCGGGTTCGGTGACGTCACGGGCGCGCGCGGCGGAGGAGGAGGTGGAGGTGTTAACGGTTTCTTCCTCAGCCTCACACACCGGCTCAAGTGCACTGCCTCCCTGGGTTAAAGACAGCGGGTAAGTATCCCATTGATGAGTTTTTAACGTTTAAAAAACACATCGATCTCTGTTAAGACTGTTCATGAACTGTGACGCGAAACTTCTGTATGAAAGCTCTAATTTCAGCTAGTTTTCCAGGTGTGTGTGTGTGTGTGTGTGTTGCTTAGTGCTTATCAATGTTTTAACGTTAAATTGTGCATTTGCATACCGATAGCAAACCTGAAAGAAACTTTTAAACAATAAACTGCTGGTTTGATGATATTAGATGACAATTAACATAGGATAAGAAAGATATTATTAGATACTATTTTTTTAACTTAAATGGACACATGTGCACGTATAAGGAAAATGTTTAAATACTGCCACCATTTATTTATTTATTTTTTTTTGTATTTATCTTTTAGTACTTCAGTTAAATCGTTCTGTGTTGTGACGAATTAATGGATGTTTAAAAGTACAAATTTACATTGTAGTCTGAGTTAAATAAACTGGTTGCATAATAATTATGCACACCTTAGATAGAGTAGTTTCAAATGCACATACTCCAAAACTTGACATGTCACATCAACAACCACTCAGAGATCTGCAGACAAATCAAATGCTTTCCAACAAGAACTAGGACACTAAAGTCACACTTAAAAAGTCTGAACGTCTGTATTTCAATCATGACAACCCTTAGGGTGTCTCTGAATAGACTTAACATGCGGTGGAAAGAGTACTAAAAAGTGTACTTAAGTAAAAGTATTGCTACTTAAGAAATTATTTACTTTGTGCAATTTTATAAATTGTAAAGCTACAACAATATGTACAGTGGATAGTGACAATCTGTATTGTGTAAAGTTGTAAAGGTGTAAAAAAAATTCAAGTTTACAGAGTTTTATTGTCTGTAGCTACTACATTAAACTACTATATAATTATGAATATGTATAATAATGCAATTGGGGAATATTTTTGGGTCCTGATGCCAAACATCTTATGTTACCAGTAAAACGTGGCCTACATTGTTTTAAATATAATATAAAAGCATATTCGTCCAAAGCAATTCTGTATTTTCATCTTCAGAATCATGAATGTTTTTATTCTGGTGTCACTATTGTCCTGTGCATTGGGTTACCAGCACCAAGACCAAGCCGATTAATTTCCACCATAGACTGCATAAAAATATGGGCGTAGTGTCCGTGGCGTCACCATAGGATTCTGAAGAGCAGTTCTGAAGTGTAAAGTAGGATCGAGATAGCCGTTGCCACTTTGTCAGCACGTCACTCCCGGATAACAGAAAATGAGCAAAGAGGCGGGACGTGGGCGGAGCTGAGGTGACGTGAGGACTAACAGACAGCAGATAAATGGCTACCCACCTGCCACTCAAAGTGGCCACGCCCTTAATTATGCAGAACTTTAAGGCTTTATATAATGTAAACGAATGAGTTATAAAAAATTCACCCTCACAGTCGTCATGAAGGGCAAAATTAGCCGTTTAGACCAAAACTAGAATTTCTCCAAGGCTGTAAACATGTTTTATTCTGCTGTCAAGTTGGGCATTTTAACATGATCTCAACGAGATTCTAATCCCTTCTGGAGCCTGTCCCTAGTGGCCAGAAGATGAACTGCAGTTTAAGTCACTTCTGTGTTGGCTTCAAGAGAGACCACAGGAGGTTGCCGCTTGATTTCCACGCCCAATGTAATATCAAATTTAACATTTTAATCATCAGTACATTTTTTGTTAACCTTTTACCATATGTCTTGGTGTACTGTATCGCAATAATATCGTATCGTGATATGTATCGAATCGTGACATGAGGGGATTGTCAAACCCCTACTGTCTATAGACATTTGCCCGAAATACAAGTTGAACTTTTCGTTCCTGATCTGTACCATGTTTGCTAAATGTCCATTTAATGTCTATTTTTTTGTCTCTCTTTCAGAATTCTGTGCTATATGTGGCCCACAGAATCGTATGTCTTGATCCATCAACAAAGCAAAAATGGCATCAACAATGGAAGCAGCGGATATCGTTGTCGTTGCCATGTACTTTGTTCTTGTCCTGGGCTTTGGCTTTTTTGCAATGTGGAGGGCAAATCGAGCTACCGTGAGCGGATACTTCCTGGCGGGACGTTCCATGAACTGGATGATGATCGGTGCATCGCTGTTCGTCAGTAACATCGGCAGCGAGCACTTCATCGCCTCGCTGGCTCGGGTGCAGCAAGTGGTTTCGCCGTTGCTGCTTGGGAGTTTAATGCGATTCTGCTGCTGCAGCTTCTGGGCTGGGTCTTCATACCAGTTTACATCCACTCAGGTGTGTACACCATGCGGAGTACCTCTTCAAAGATTTGGTGGCAAGCGGCTGAAGGTTTTCTTTGCGTGCCTAACTCTGCTCCTCTACATTTTCACCAAGCTCTCCGTGGATCTGTATTCAGGAGCGCTCTTCATCCAGGAATCTCTGGGTTGGAACTTGTATGTGTCTATAATCCTGCTTATCACCATGACCGCCCTTCTCACAGTCACTGGCGGCCTAGCAGCGATCATCTACACAGACACTCTGCAGGCATTCCTCATGATATCGGGCGCATTGTGCCTGATGTCTATTAGTATAGTTAAAGTAGGAGGTCTTGAGGGTTTGCGCACTAGGTACATGAGCGCCTTTCCCAACGTCACTGCCATTGTGCTACAGAGTAACGTCACCTACTCGAATTCCTGCCATGTGCATCCCAAACCAGATTCGTTTAAGATCTTGAGAGGTCCGTTGGACAAAGACTTGCCGTGGCCTGCTTTTCTTTTGGGCCAGACTCCAGCCTCGATCTGGTACTGGTGCGCCGATCAGGTCATAGTCCAGAGAGTCCTGGCAGCCCGGAATATTGCCCACGCCAAAGGGTCAACCCTAATGGCCGGGTCTTAAAGTCCTCCCAATGTTTATCATCGTGATTCCAGGGATGATCTCGCGTGTCCTCTTTGCTGACGAGCTTGCTTGCATTGGTCCAGAGCACTGCATGCAAGTGTGCAACAGCAAAGCTGGTTGCACTAACACCGCCTATCCTCGCCTCGTCATGAACGTTATGCCCGTAGGATTACGAGGATTGATGATGGCCGTGATGCTCGCCGCTCTCATGAGTGACCTAGACTCAATCTTTAACAGCGCCAGTACTATCTTTACCCTTGATATTTACAAGATGGTACGCCGCCAAGCTTCCTCCAAAGAGCTTATGTTGGTGGGACGCTTGTTTGTGATCTTCATAGTGGCCATTAGCATAGCTTGGGTCCCATTCGTCATTGAATTGCAAGGTGGTCAGATGTTCCTCTACATACAGGAGGTGTCTGATTACCTTACGCCACCCATTGCTGCACTGTTCCTGCTTGGCGTCCTCTGGAAACGTTGCAATGAGACCGGTGCATTCTGGGGTGGCATTGTGGGCTTCTTGCTTGGAGCCATAAGACTGATTCTCGCCTTTGTCTATAGAGAGCCGGACTGTGACACAATCGATGAGCGTCCATCCTTCATCAAGGATATTCATTTCATGTATGTGGCCGCTGTGTTGTTCTGGGTTTCAGGGCTCGTGACGGTAGTCGTAAGTCTTTGCACAAATCCGCCAAGCAAGGAACAAATTGCTACGACTACTTTGTGGGGACTACGCAACAGGAATCAAACCGCAGAAAAGAAGGGAGGCGATGGCAAACTTCATCAGCTTTCGGTGGAAACAAAAAAAGAGAAGACATTGGATGAAGTGGAAATTAAACCATCCTCTCATTTTGTTCAAACAGGCCCTGAAATACTACAAAATGGCCACTTGGAGTCTCAACACACCCACAAACCTGCAGGCAGAGTTAAGAGACGGTGTGTGAAATGTTTGGAGTGGTTCTGTGGTTGTGTGAAAAATCAGAGGAAGCGGATTCACCTTCTGGAGATGAGAGGAGTGTAAGTGAGATGCTCAAAGAACCTCCAAAAACCAAATCTGTCCTCAACCTCGGCCTCTTGATAGTTTGTGCAATTGGAATTTTCTTGTTTGTATACTTCTCTTTGTAAGGCTCATGATTCTATCTAATGCACAACTCAAAATGTAATGTGATGATGCCAAGTATTACTGATACTCTTTAGTAGGGCTGCACGATATTGGAAAAAATTTACATTGCGATATTTTGTTTTTCTCGATATATATTGGGATATAAAAACTATTTCACCATGTGATTGGAATAGCTCTATTTGAAAAGAGTTGATCATTCTAGAATAATGGGGCTGATTTTGTAGGGAGTGAAACTGCATAGAAAATAATAAACACATTACAAGCATAGAAAGATTGAAATAAGCAGTGCTTATTATTACAACACACACAGTGGGTACGGAAAGTATTCAGACCCCCTTAAATTTTTCACTCTTTGTTATATTGCAGCCATATGCTAAAATCAAGTAATTTCTCATTAATGTACACACAGTACCCCATATCGACAGAAAAACACAGAATTGTTGTCATTTTTGCAGATTTAATAAAAAAAGAAAAACTGAAATATCACATGGTCCTAAGTATTCAGACCCTTTGCTGTGACACTCATATATTTAACTCAGGTGCTGTCCATTTCTTCTGATCATCCTTGAGATGGTTCTACACCTTCATTTGAGTCCAGCTGTGTTTGATTATATTTATCGTGCAGCCCTATTCTTTAGTGCTGGTTACGAGTGCGCTGCCAATACTGTACAACTCCTATTTAAACTCTAAACATGTCAGACGTTCACATTATGTGTAATAATTAGTACAATGACAGACAGAGCAATCAAAGGAATGGATGTCATTGGATGTGACTTTTGCTGATCATATCAAAGCTGCTTGAATCATTAACCATATGGTATTATCTTAACCTCAAGAAATGTTCCAGTTTCAGTACAAGTTCAGCTCAGTCGACAGCATTTGTGGCTTAAAGTTGATTTCTACGGAATTGATTTCCACTTTTTATTTGTTCTCACTGTTAAGTCCCTCCTTACATTAGGGTATTAAACAGTACAGTACAATGGAAGTGAATGGGGGCAATCAATGTTAAAATACTCACCGTTTCAATAGTTTAGACACAACTTTTTCAGAATTCTTTCAATAGCAAAGAATTCTGAAGAGAGACAAAAATAGACATTAACCCCAGTTCAATTTTGCAAACATCAGGAACGAAGTTCAACTTGTATTTCGGCGAATGTCTACAGACAGTAGGGGTTTAACAATCCTCTCATGTCATGATTCGATACATATTACGATTAGGGATGCTCATTTGGTTAATTTTCCGACCGACAACTGATGCACATTAAAGCGATTATTAACTGTTAACTGATAAGATTATAATATTGAATTGACATGAAATAAAAATACAATTGATGAGTGTCTGTGACCCGTTATTTCACGGGTTTATTTTACTGTGCAATAGTTTAGCCACAACACACTGGGTGTAAAGTACTGTAGAAATCATTAAACAGCTTTACAGCTCAGAAAAATACATGTTAAGAGAATAATTAATGGGTTTTTTTTTGCTTTTATATTTCCACAAAAAGTCAGAATATGTTTTTTTTTGTATAAAAATGCTGTTGATTGACCGTAACCCAAGGTTTGCACAATTGCTTTTTTTTTTAAATCTTATTTTCCATTTGTAACTTTATTAGAGGTTAAAAGCAGTCTGTGAACTGACTGTGTGTGTTCGTAAGTGTCACCACTGAATTATTTCCCACCACTGACCCCATTAAAAAACTCATAGGACTTTTTTGTGTTTGTTTGTCAAGGCTTGTTTGTCATTGTTTAACCCTTAACTGTCATCATACTGCTTTATTACCATCATAAATTAGGTATCATTTGAAAGCTTAAAAACTCATCATGTGAAAATCACTTTGAAACTGGACATTGCATTACCATGAAAACGATAGGCTACTTTAAAGTGTTAGTTCACCCAAAAATGAAGCCCATGATTTAATATAAAATTAGACCATTTATCTTTCAGACAAATAGAATCAGAGTTATATTAAGCTTATATTAGCCTTATAATGGCAGTGAATGGTAGTGTCGTCCATAAAAGTGCATCTATCCATCATATAACTGCTCCACACAGTTCCGGGGGGTTAATAAAGGCCTTCTGAAGTGAAGCACTTTCATTTTTGAAGGGCTTTAGCAATAATCTGCTGTGTCTTCTTCAAAATGAGACTAACTTTAGGCCTGTATACCAAAGCATTCATGAATTACAACCATTTGAGTTTGCACATTGGGGTGACGGTTGAGGTCAAGAAATGATGTGGGCTAATTAAAAACTCTTGTCCAAATAATTCAAGATTCAAATATTTACCTATCCAACCTTAAATATTTACCCGTGCTCAGCCCATGTTAGCAAAGTGACTGAAATAAAATAATTTCAGCATCTCTCTGTCACTTTTATATTTGCTTGGCGGGTGTTCTTCAAAGCTGGTTAGTTTTTATCTGTAAGATGTGCATTTCTGTATTCAGGTCTTTGTGGTTTTCTTTCTTTGGAACCTCACCTACGTAGATCTGTGGCTTGTATGTGGCCAATTGCTCTGAAGGACGAAAACCACTGGAAACAGCAGCAGATATATAACCTGCATGAATGGAGACGTTTCCCAGCAGATTTTACCTTACATTTCTCGTCTGCTCTAATTTAGTTTTTAATGACTTCCTGTAAGTGACCTTACATGACATAGGTATCAAATGCTACATAGTTCTCTCACACATAAAAAAGTGAATGTGAAGTCAATTGTGGTTTGGGTGTCAGTGTGTCTGTTTACAGGTAGCTTGATTTCCCAGAAGAAAGAAGGGTGTACTTACAAATCAGAATCAGTATTAGTATCGTGCGTGCAAGAAACTATTATTTTAATAAGCCTTCATGACAATGCATTCCATGTTACTATTCACCAATGCTTTTTTATAATAGTCGTCTAGTCTTGAACAAAGAGCCATTTTTGACCGACTTCATACATGATTGAGTGGGGAATTACAAACTTTGAGGCATCTTCTTGATGTGATGACCGCTCCATTTTATAGAACAACAGATGAACAAGAATGGAAATTTTATTTTGTTGACTATTAATGGCGGTGGGACTTTTAGGCTGTGCGAAAAAGCTCCAAAAAAATCCTTGCAATATATTCCATGTCTGCTGCAGTTATACGACGGATTTGAGTGAGAAACAGACAATTCTCATACTTTTTATAATATATACTGTTCATATACACCAGTCAGGCGTAACATAATGACCACCGACAGGTAAGGTGAGTATCACTGATGATCTCTTCATCATGGCTCCTGTTAGTGGGTGGGATATATTAGGCAGCAAGTGAACATTTTGTCCTCAAAGTTAGAAGCAGAAAAATGGGCAAGCGTAAGGATTTGAGTGAGTTTGACAAGGGCCAAATTGTGATGGCTAGACGACTGGGTCAGAGCATTTCCAAAACTGCAGCTCTTGTGGGGTGTTCCCGGTCTGCAGTGGTCAGGATCTATCAAAAGTGCTCCAAGGAAGGAACAGTGGAGAACCGGCCACAGGGTCATGGGCGGCCCAGGCTCATTGATGCACGTGTGGAGCGAAGGCTGGCCCGTGTGGTCCGATCAAACAGACGAGCTACTGGAGCTCAAACTGCTCAAGAAGTTAATGCTATTAAAGGTGTTCCCTGTGCGTTAAAACGTGATGAATGTTGAAAGATGGGCTCTGACGTATATTGTACACTACAGTATTGTGTTTCATTCACTGAGTCCTGTTAACCCTGTTCTGCAAGAATGATGTTTTCTGCATAGTTTGCTATTTCAGAGTTTCTCATATTTCATAATCATTGTATTTCAGAATGTATATTTTGCATTGCACAGATTTATATTTTATATAGCTCTTTCTTTGATAAAGTAATGCCGCAATTGCATCTCGCTTACAATCTTGTTTCAACTAGAGTTGGTTATTGAGAGCCCAGAGTTGAATTAAAAACATGTATCACTACATAATCATCATTGGCATTTTAAACTTTCAGTGATTATCCTCCTGGGTGCCACTGTCCTCGTATGAGGACATCATATTTGAGTGAATTTCTCTGACACCACACGTCACAGTTTTAAGTAAGGATGTCCTGTAAAGAGCACATTCAGGGTTTTTTAGAGAGACCATTTGTTCTGAGGTTTCTCCAGGACAACTTCTCCTCTATCTTTAAAAATGACTGAATGATCAAATGTATCGAATCTAATGGAAATATAATATTTTGTAATTATCATATACATCTGACTAATTTTCAAATTGTTAGTTATAAATCAACATCTCAGGAAATTATTTCTAATCAAAATATGACTTTCTGTTACAAAACAGGGCATTGATGTCCACTATCGACTTAAATCATGTTTATTTGAGATTTTGGGTGACACATCAAGTGAATAGGAAAGAAATTACATATCAACGTTCGTTTAAAATAGTAGATATTATGAAAATGTATTACACCCATTATTACACATTAGATGTTGCTCCAAGAACACTGAATGGGAAAACCCATGTATGGCCATTTTACTCACATGTTGCATAAAGTAAAATAGTACGTCAATTAATTCTGTTATATCTTTCATAACATCATCTTTAAACAAAGTTTGATTAAAAAAATTATGAAATTGATTGATGAATGAAAAACAAGTCCCGTTGTTTTTGCCTATACATATTTTTTATGTGCGTACGGAGGACATAGCGTTACATACGAATGAAATATAATTTTTCCAAAAAAACAATGTTTCTAAATTCACAAAACATCTTCTCCTGGGTCATTCCTACATCATTCCTAACATCTGCGTAAATACCTTTTGTATATTTTTAGAATACCAATTGTTTTGATAATTATGAACAAGGGTGTGTGAACTGGTTTCAGTCCATCGCGTGCCGCATGAAGACTTCCTTCAGCTGTTTTCCAGTGACCAATCATGCTTATGAGAAATCAGGAAATAAAACAGTAAATCCCAGTGAAATGCAAAAATGAGATGGCACTTTATTGTGTGATGTTATGAAACCACTGTTGTTTCCATGTTAGCAGTAAATCTGTATAGATTTGTTTATTTTACTTACAGGACAGTTTGGTGTGTATGCCAACCCTCTCAATGCTTTCATGATGATCAGCATGTCCTGACTTTTCATACTACGAATGAGGTTTCTTTAATATCGCAGTTTTTTTATACTGTAGCATAAAATGGACAGCAAATGGAGAATTTCTTCAAAAGTCAAATTCTTACCTACCAACTATAAAAGAATTGTGCCATTTTTATTCATTCTTCTTAGTGAATTTGAGGAGAAACATCTGAGATGTTTATGCTTATCACAATGGCCTGCTTTCACACACAGGGCTTAGATTAAGTTCAATTAGGGCAACAACAAAAAAATTCAGGTGTGCATCTCGAGACAAAACAATGGTACTAGATATTTAAAGCTATGTCAGTGCATGTTGCTTTCAATAAGCCCAAATATGCATTTTAGTCTGGCACTAGCTTTAGCCTTGACTGTCAAACGGGGGAGAATGTCTTCTGTGAAAGAAGTTGTGAAAGAGAAATTTTCCCATGGCGTTGGTTCAAGAAAGACGTCTCTATTCTTACCTCATTCAAAGGTGGATTGAGAAACAGTTGTTTTTGTGAAGTCAATGACTCATATGCAGCATCACAGAGGTCAGTGTTTCGGGAACTGCATATATTTAGATGTTACTGCTTACATAGGAGGGGATGTTTTTCACAACCTTGCACAACGTTCCCTAAAAGTTCTCTAAAGGTGACGAAAAACCTGAATCTTTAGGGGGGCGTTCCATTTTGGTTATTCTATGGTCACATGGCAACGTTACAAAGAGCATTAACAGACCGTTCCCATACAGTTCCCTGTAAGTCAGATGGGAATGTTTCATTTGGGACTGCGCTGCAACATATCGTATTTAATGCAGTGATCTTTACACTACATTCCCAAAACATTTGCTGGACCTTTAGGGGACAACCTAGAATGTTATTTTTAGGTCCTTCCATCACGTTTGCTGAATGTATCAATGTGCAATGGGCTGCTTTGCAAATGAGGGTCAGTAAATTTGGATTTGCACAAAAGTCGCTTCCCAAAAATGGATCAATACCTTATCTAAATTTATATCCAGAGCATGTAAGTACCTCATGTTATATTTTGAGAAGTTATGCCTTTGTGAATGGTTAGGATGCTGACGCCTAATGTGGCTAACGTTACCATTCCTTGTACTTGAGCTATGTTATTTGTTTTATTTTTAAGAAGCAATACTTCTGAATTTTACAGGCGCTGAGCATTTTCAGGCTAAAAATAACAAGCTCTGGTCTCTGAATACAGTAAGAGTAGCTTTAGCCACATTAGCACACTCAGAAAGGCGATTTGCAAACACATAAAGTGCAGAACTTGCGTTTTCTGTATATAAAGTTGGATCACAAACAGTTGGTATTGATCCATCTTTGATAAGCAACTTTTTGTGCAAATCCTGTGCTTGACTGACCCTCATTTGCAGAGAAGCCCATTGAACATACATTTACAGAAACATCCAACCAAATAAAATTACTTTCTAGGTTGGTCCCCTAATAGTCCTGCAAACATTATGGAAATGTGTAGAGAAAGGGAATGTCCTATAGTAATGGTCCCCTAAACATTCCCAGAACGTCCTGAATGTTGTCTGAAGGTCCATTAAATAACACCCTTTAAAGAACTCCACATCGTGACCATCTCAGATCATTACCAAACGAAGCCCTTGACACCAGCATTCTAGGAACATAAAATTTCCAAATAAAATATGGTCCACTAAACATTGCCAGAACATCCTGAATGTTCCTGAAGATCCTCCAAAGAATGCCCCCCAACACTTTAAAGAACACATCATGACTGCCTTGGAACGGTCTGGGAACGTTACTAGGTGACGTCCTTGACACCAAAGGGGACGTTTTGGGAATGTAAAACTTGTCTACACTGAGAGGAATGTTCCTCATGTTGCCTCCATAAACTTAAGTCACGATTAAACTAAAGTCACGACACAAACCATCAAACTCTGAACTGCAATTTGCACAGCAGATCTAGAGAAACACCACGTGACTTCATGTCACTGATGTGGACTGTTCATACAGTTAACCAGGAAGCTTTTTTTTATTCACCTTGGAGACTAAACAATTGTTTATTTATAATAAATATGCAGAAGCTGCGGCATCCTTTTCATCCAGTCAATGAGAGGCGTTTCCTCATGCGAAGAACAGATGAAACCTGAGCTGATTCTTGAGATATTTAATACACGGTAAAGTCGGTAAAGGAACTTCAGCTAATTTGATTTCAGTGCATAGTTAATCCCTTCCACTAAACACGTCAAAAAACACAATAACATGCTAAAGGTTAGATTTAGAAAGCTTCTTAACATGCCCTGATTTGCAGAAAAACTGCGTACCATATGCATGTATACATTCCACGATATTCCTCGTATTTCAGGATCCCCAGTGTCCACGAGTCATTGAGGACGTAGTAGTAGATTAGGAAGGGCAAGCTGACCATGAAGAGAAGGTCAGTGATGACGAGGTTCACCATGATGATGGTGCTGCTCTTCCAGGGACGAACTTTGAGCACATAGACCAGCAGAGCGGTGATGTTACCCACAACGCCCACGATGAAGAGGACACCGTATGTGTAGGGCAGGAAGTAGCGCTTGGCGAGATCGTCCACATCGGTGCAGTTATCATATGAGCTGTTACTCGCCATGGTTGATCTTGCAGAAGGAAAACATACAAAACATTGTTATAAAGACACATCATGCAAAGTAGAGTTTTTCAGTGACTTGTTCCCTGTTTGGTGTTGATTACCTCAGCAATGTGATTAACTGATCTAGATGCAATGAAAGAAGAATAGGATCCACATTAGCCTGGTTTCCATTGAAGATTTGAGCAAAAACTTTTGTGATATTTTCTAAATGTCGATAAAAAAGTATTGCAAAATTACAGCGTTTCCATTAACCGATGTTATGCGACTAAAACATATTTTTTTCCTATCAGTGGAAACATCTTGGAGGGCTGCTTGCTGGAAGGACCTTTGTTACTGTAAGTAATCCCAGTAGGTGCTCTTTGGTTGAGTTTCAAACATGTATTAAATTAAATTAAATTAAATTATCCAAGGCACTTCTTCTCAGAACTGGACCACAGAGCAATGGAAGAAGGTGGCTTGGCCAGGTGTGTGTGAGTCCCTTACCTGGGGAACACATGGCCCCAGAATGCACTATGGGAAGAAGGCGAGCCGGCGGAGGCAGTGTGATGCTTTGGGTAATGTTCTGCTGGGAAACCTTGGGTCCTGCCATCCATGTGGATGTTCTTTCACACGTCCCACCTACCTAAGCATTGTTGCAGACCATGTACAGCCTTTCATGGAAACGTTATTCCCTGGTGGCTGTGGCTCTTCCAGCAGGATAATGCTCCTGACACAAAGCACAAATGCTCAGGAATGGTTTGAGGAGCACAACAACGAGTTTGAGGTGTTGATTTGTCTTCCAAATTCCCCAGATCTCAATCCAATCGAGCATCTGTGGGATGTGCTGAACAAACAAGTCCGATCCATGGAGGTCCCACCTCGCAACTTACAGGACTTAAAGGATCTGCTGCTAACATCTTGGTGCCAGATCCCACAACACACCTTCAGGGGTCTAGTGGAGTCCATGCCTCGACGGGTCAGTGCTGTTTTGGCCACAAAAGGGGGAGAAATTACAGACGGCAGGCAGAGATGAGGGATCCAAATGCAGGGAGAACATCAAACAATGGCCAACAGAGAACCAGATAAAACAAGTGCTATATATACACACAGGGAAGACTACTTTCCAATTCCAAGACATGGATCTGTTGTAGTCTCAAATCTCAAGGTGTAGCTGAATCTCCATAAATATTTTCCATAATAACTATAATATTAAAAATAAATGAAATGATAACAATAAAACAAATATAATTTGAATATACCATGGTCTGTCTGAATACTTGATTATGATTGGTTGGAGTAGTGCAATGAAACAGTTTTCAGTGAAGCACACATACATCCACGACACTTATACAAAAAACAATCAGGACCACAGAAAGTTGTTGTAAATGCTGCCCCCACGACTTTTATTAATAAATCAACTTTGTTGCTACTGAATCGTTACATTTTAACACTCAGCAAGAAGATGGTAACGATACTGTTTTGAAGTAATTCAACTCATAGCTTTGTTTTTATCAGACACAGGTAATTTACTCTCTTGATAGGAAAATGTATTCAAATAAAAAAATGAAACCAAATAAAGGTCCAAGTCTGACTTAAAGCGTACAGAATGCTAAATCTAACAAGCCATTTCTGGCCAAAGTAACTGTAAATTCTACCCTTCCTGTCAAATTTCAAGTTCATGGCTAATTGCAACAATCAGTGGTTAATACTCACAGGCTCTCCGCAGTGGTGTTTAGTTAAAGTGATGCTGATGCTGGCTGGTTCTTCAAAGAAATTGGCTGTGGAGTTCATGTAAAGTGTTAAACGCCTGAGTTCATCCTCCTCTTCTGCTGAACAGTTCCTGGGAAATCGCTATTGCATATATTTGCATTCATTTATGTCACTTCAAAACACACAGGCTATATGATCCGTCAACACATGAGTGTATGGGCGGGATTTAGAGCCTCACAGGTATGATCTTATTCATATGATATTTGTCTGTTTGAAAGATTGTGATACTGACAAGCCTCATTCCATTGCTTTCAATGCGATATTAAAACATCTACAAATAGGTGATTATGTTATCGCTCATCCAAGATGCCAAGAATTATTTTGTCATGTGTCATGTGGGTTTTGCATGATAAAATGATCATGTACAGGCAGGTCAGGTGTGCGAGGAGCAATTATCATACGTGCTCATTATGCAGTTTACGAGCACCGTGTCAAGAGAAATAAATAGTGCTGTTCAGATTGGCACACTATCCATCCTAAACTGGATCCAAGATAGGAATTAGTGCATCCCAAACAGGAAGTTGACAATAACATGTCAACGGTGCTTGTTATTTCTGGTGGATTTTAAAGTGTGCATCGATTTTTCCTTTTAGGTTAATATAAAGAATGACTAAGGCCATAAATGTAGAACATTATGTGATCAATGGCAACATTACTTTAACTCATCAAAAGAATTTGAACTTCATTTGTTAAATTATATGAGATTACAGCGTGGAGTGGAAATCTGGGCCTTTCTGCTGGCACTGCGGGGAGCCTGAGTCTTTCCGGGATCAGTGTACATCTATGGATGTGGATACACTGATCCAGGTCCCTGAGGTGCTGCCCAATGCACCCAATCGAGCTGGGAGGTATTATATACCAGTAAGTGCTATGGGAAATGTCTATCAGGCTTTGGTGGATTCAGGTTATAACCAGACCTCCACCCGTCAACACCTGATGCAACCTGCATTGAATACGAGCTGCATGGTGAGGTGTGTACATGGGGCATTCAAAGGTATCCGGCATTGGTCACGATTCAATTGGGGCCCAAAACCATAGAGTTAAGCTGGCGGTTAATCCCCACCTCAGCCACCCACTAATTTTGAGAACGAATTTGCCATTATTTTTAATGTTATTAAGGGGTATTCGTAAGGGTGGCTCCTGCAGAAACCAAGCCAACTGGGACGTGAGAATTGCTGTTGCTGGTGTGGCAAACCGGGTCTGTCTGAAGCTGTCCCGGGTGGGAGATGTCTTGACGGAGAGGAGGTGCAGCCCCTTTGAAAGAACTGGCATGGACGTCGTCAGGCCATTAAAAGGCCAGCTTTGCTTGCATTAGTGAGCATCACTTTGCATTAGTCATGGTGGATTATGCAACATGATACTTGGAAGCAGTGGCCTTCTACAACATCTCTGAAAAGATTGTGGAAGATTTCCCCCTTTCCAAATGATCCCATGGGGTCATGTAGAGTTTGCAAACTTAGAATTATTGGGAATCAAATCTGTGCAGTAGTGTCTACCACCGAAATGGTAGAGCAGTGTAATGAAGCATAAAAAAGTTTGTTCATGATGACACAAAAAATTGGGATCGCTGGTTGGAGCTCCTGATGTTTGCAAAACGCAAGGTTCCCCAAGACACAGGGTTTCCACCATTCAAGCTTCTGTATGAGAGTACTTCTATGGGCGGTCTCAACATCCTTAGAGAACTTTGGTAAGAAGGACCTACTAACGCATACAAATGAATCTCTTAATAGACGATAGAGCTCGAAATGGAGAATTTGCTCCAGGCCCAGAAACATCAGATCTGTAGCTACAACAGGAGCAGCCAATTTTCTGCACTCTTACTGCTCACGTCTAGCTCCAAATTACTTTCCAAGTGGCAAGAACCTTTTGTGGTCACATGGTGGGTGGGAAAGGTTGACTATGAGGTAGTGCGACCGGCAAATTTACCACCTCAACCTCCTAAAACCTCGGAGAGAGAGCTCTGTACAGTTGGCCAGTACAGTAAAAAAAGGGGGAGGAGCTTGGCCCGGAACTGGATTCGAAGCCTAAAGATTTCTAAAGAAGGTTCTGTGTCAACTATTGCAAGGTGAACACAGTGTTAAAATCTGATGCTTATCTAATGCTTCGGGTTTAGGAGCTGCTCGATCGGTTGTGCACGGCTTGATTTTACTGGAGTTAACAAAGGATATTGGCAAATCCCCTGAAACGCCAATGTCCCAAGAAAAAAACAGCCTTTACCACACACTTCCTTTCGGGCTGTTTGGGGTTCCAGCTACATTTCGAGTCTAGATAACATCATTATCTACAGTAATGACCCTCTGCACGCTCACTGGGGCTCACTGCAAACCCGAAGAAGTGTGCAATTGGACAGGTGTAAATCACGTTATCTGGGTTCCACTTGGGGCATGGACAGGTGCCGCCCCAAATTGATAAAACCGCAGCAATTGCGACTTGCCTGCGTCCTAAGACCAAAAGACCATTCTTGATGCAGGCTGGCTATAATGGCCGTTTTGTGCCTAACTATTCTGACTTCACCAGTCCTTTGACTGACTCACTAAAAGGTCCGGTGGACCGAGCCTCGGACCAAGGGCTGTGAGCCGTTTTGTTCCAGGTGGTGGATGGAGGATTGCTCCATTCTGTACATTAGTTGGAAGATCTCAATGGGAGAGACAAAGTATAGCATGATCGAGAAGGAATGTTTGGCCATCAAGTGGGCGGTCCTTACTCTCCGATACTACCTTTTGGGACAGGCTTTCACCCTCTGTTCGAAAGTTGAAAGATGCCAATGCGTGGATCACACGTTGGTATTAGGCTTTACAACCATTTAAATATCAGGTGGTCAACAGGCCAGGGGCGCAGATGGCTGTGGCTGAATTTCTCTCCAGAAATGGGAGGGAGTGGGTAGCAGGCCGGATGGCTCCCCGGCAGGAGTCAAGCAGTGGGGGTATGTGGAAAGGGGTGTGTGGTTTAGAAGATGAGTACGGGAGAGTTAATAGTTAAGGGACAAGCCTCTCGGTAATGAAATCTAACAGGTGTTCTCATTTTGCCTTGAGTAAAGAGAGTAAAGGTTAAAAAGCGGGGCTTTGAGAGAGTGAAGGGAGCTCCCTGATGAGCGTGCTGTGCTGTTTATGTGCTGTGCCCAGAAGAAACAATTGCTGGTTTGAAACTGTTATGTTTTGTGAATGCTAAAAAGCCCTCATGCTTGCTTTTTGTCTATAAAGAAGTGTGTTAATAAAGAGACAAACTCCAGACCTTATTTCCAGACCCGGTAGGCAAAAGTTTGTCACAGACACAAATTAGATTTCTTTAATATCTTGATGCAATAACATAAAATGTAGAGAAAATGTAGACTTTTTTTCTGAATATGAATTCAAATATTTCACTTCAAATTCTTACCCACAACGTTCTATATTCTTACCTGCCATCTATAAATTAATTGTGTGTTTTTTTTATTGTTGCTAGTGAATTTTAGGATAAACATCTGAAAAGTTTATGTTTACATACAAATGTATTTCACAATGGCCTGGTTTCACAGACAGGGTTTAGATTAAGCCAGGATTAGTGCCTTAGTAAAGTGGATTGAGAAAGTTGTTTTTGTGATGTTCAATGACTCAAATGCGGCATCACAGAGGTCAGTGTTTTGTGATTTTTTTAGGATGTTGCATGATTGTATATTTAGATGTTAGTGGTTACTATATAAAACTTGTCTACACTGGGACGCAGATTGTGGACAGAGGAATGTTGCTCATTTTGTCTCCATGTAAACTAAAGTCACGATCCAGTCGAAACAAACCATCAAACTCTGAACTGCAATCTGCACAGCAGATCTAGAGAAACACCACGTGACTTCATGTCACTGATGTGGACTGTTCAACATGGAAGCTTTTTTTATTCACCTTGGAGACTAAACAATTGTTTATTTATTTGAATATGCAGAAGCTGCGGCTTCCTTTTCATCCAGTCAATGAGGCATTTCCTCATGTGAAGAACAGATGAAACCTGAGCTGATTCTTGAGATATTTAATACACAGTAAAGTCGGTAAAGGAACTTCAGGTAATTTGATTTCAGTGCATAGTTAATCCCTTCCACTAAACACGTCAAAAAACACAATAACACGCTAAAGGTTAGATTAAGAAAGCTTCCGTGTAAGGTGTGAATTATGACAAAAATCTCTTAAACATATCCTGATTTGCATCTCATTAGTGTTTGACAGAGGCTTCCTCTTCCTTTAGGGGAAAACAATGCATCTAAACATAATCTGGAAGCTAGTTTTATACAAGAGCAGCTTTCTGAGGAATTTGTTTAACTAGTTACTTCATTCAGACTGTGTGAACAGCCAGTTGTGGAAGATTACATAAAACAAAGACCAGCAATTGAGCAATTGAAAGTAAAAATGTTCTGCATAAAATAGCAACCATTTGTTTGTTGAGAAGTTTGAGTTTCACTCTGCACAGTCAATTGTGCCATGCAGATATTAACACAGTTACATCTACCTCTGATTTGAATGTTCAACTCTGTACATACAAAAAAGTAAACCATGCAAATGTAATTTTAAGCACTTCTACTGCTGTTTATCTTGGACAACACACTAATTACATTACCTTCATATCAAAAGTATCAAAGCACAAAGCTTATTGCGATTTAGTGGACCAACATTCGTGATGACACCTGAAAAGTGACCCAGAGTCACTGTTCAACTTTCTCTTCATAAAATAAATACATGCCTAATCTAGCCAATATGCTTGCCCTGTAAGTGTGTGAATAAAAATGAAAATGTAAACACAAACAGAGCCTATTAAACAACAGAGTTCATTATCAATAAAATATGAACATTAAAATTATCAATGCGTGCAATGAAATTCAAGCTCTGTAACAGCAATATTGATCTGGAGCAAATGAAACGAGTGAGGAGGCGGGTTTATGTGTCACTCACTGTCGGAGAGATGAGAGAGAGAAAGTGCAGCTGGTATCGTGTATCTATTGTGTTTAAAATTTGTTTTGGAAGCGTTTCAGATATTTCAGTACCGATATGTAACGAAAAATCAATTTTTGACAATACTACTTTGCACTTGTTGTATCATTTCAGATGCCTTTTTAAAAGACTACAATTTACAAAAATGTATATATTAATTGTTATTGCACTACAATCCACTGCTGAAATACACCCACTTTTGGCAGGTTGGTGGATGTCCATGTCAAGCCCTGTATACAATGTATGAAACCACTTGAGGCTGTACATTCAGGTGATTATATTATGATTATATTATGACAATTTATTTGGCCTGGTGCTTAAGAATATCCCTTAAGATGTTATAAAAAAATATATTGGTTACATTTATAAAATATCAACTTTTATATACCACACAAGTAAGAAAGACATACAGTGAATAAATGATGACAGAACATTTCCCTTCATAGATTGGCTATTTCACTGTGGCATTGACTCTAGCTCGAAAGGCTCGAGTCTCAGCTGTTTTGGTCATGTGATGTTGCTCGTGGATTCGTTGATCACAGCCACTTTAATGATCCCCTTAGACCTCGACATGATCTGACCACATTTGAACAGATCCATGAAGGCCTGCTTAAAGTCCCCAGACAATGTGTAGAGTGGCAAGTTGAAAATGATGTTGAGAACAGCGATTGGCCTCGAGATAATGTAGGCGGCATGAGCGCAGCGGTCCAGCATGCAGTTGGTTTCTGGAGTGAGTCTCGTGTAGATTCTCAGAGCTCGTAGCACGTGAAAGGGAAGAAAACAAACCACAAAGCACGTCAATATCAACACGATGAGTCGCCTCGCTTTAGCCCGTTTTGTGCTTCCCATATGAGGTCCCTTCTTTAGTTCTTTAATGATGCGCCAATAGCACAGACAGACCACAACCAGAGGAAGCAAATACCCCAGTACGGTCAATGCCCAACTATACGGCCAGGTGTTTTTTGGGTCGTTGCTCGCAAAGTCCAAGCAGGATGTCTTGTTGTTTGTTTCAGCCAGGTTAAACAGGTTAAAAATTGGACTTATCTCAGCCACCGTCACGGCCCAAACCAAGACGCAAGCCAACACGCCCCATCGCTTCTGCTTGATGCTGTTCATGCGCAACGGATGCACGATCGCCACGTACCGGAAGATGGCCAGACAGGTGAGGAAGAGGATGCTGCCGTACAGGTTGAAGTGGAAGATGAAGCGTGCAAAGCGGCACATGACGATCCCCAGCGTCCACGAGTCATTGAGGACGTAGTAGTAGATTAGGAAGGGCAAGCTGACCATGAAGAGAAGGTCAGTGATGACGAGGTTCACCATGATGATGGTGCTGCTCTTCCAGGGACGAACTTTGAGCACATAGACCAGCAGAGCGGTGATGTTACCCACAACGCCCACGATGAAGAGGACACCGTATGTGTAGGGCAGGTAGTAGCGCTTGGCGAGATCGTCCACGTTGGTGCAGTTGTCATCCGAGCTGTTACTCGAGCCGTAGTAAATGTTGCTCGCCATGGTTGACCTTGAAAACAAACAAAACATTGTTAAAGAGATTCATCATGCAAAGTAGATGCGCTAAAACTATTAGTATTTCAAAGAATGTTCTCTGTTTGGCATTGAATACCTCAGCATGAGATGAACTGATCTATCCAACGAAATGCAATGAAAGAAAAGGTTGCACACACCAAGTAGGTGTCAGTTTCAGCAATATTTTTGTATATTGTCAGAAAGAGACAGATCATGTGCTATTTCAGTGACTGTTCTTGTTTTCCTATCAGTGGAAACATCTAGGAAGGCTTCTTGCTGGAATTAATCCCAAAAGGAGCTCTTTGGTTGAGTTTCAAAAATTATCCAACGCACTTCTTCTGGTTTAAAAAGCCTTAATTCAAAAAATGGTTTGATGTGTTTCCATTGGGTGTATTTTTAATTTGCAATTTCAATTCGCATAATTTGTAGGGCAATGGAAACACAGCTATTGTTAACCATAGTGTTTAACAGAATGAAGTCATCAATGTCCAGACAGGTATTTCACTCTCTCTCTTGATCTCGATAGGCTATTTTATTCAAATAAAAATAATTCACAGAAATAAAGGTCAAAATATGTATTGTTTAAAGAATATGTTTACCGAGATGCAATAATACTATAAGAGCTACTGTAATAACAATCTGTTTTTAGAAGTGGTGAATACTTACAGTGATGCCACTCATCCAACCGCTGGTTCCTCAGAGAAACGGACTGTGGTGATCATGGAAAGAGTTTAAACGCCTGAGCGGATCCTCCCTCTTCTGCTGAACAATTCTTGGGAAGTCCCTATCACATTTATTTGCATTAATTTATGTCACTTCAAAACACACAGGTAACATGATCCGTCAACACATGAGCGTATGGGCGGGATTTAGAGCCTCACGGGAGTGATCTTATTCATATGATATTTGTCTGTGGGAAAGTATGCCATTGACAAGCCTAATTCCATTGCTGTCAATGCGATATTAACATAATGAGTCAAGTCACCTTCATTTATATAGCGCTTTTTTACAATATAGATCGTTTTAAATCAGCTTTACAGTGATAATAGGAAATTAATTAATGAGAGATTGTTTTGGCTGTATCAGCTCTAGAAAAAGTTCTTGTCCAGCTAAAGTGAGTTTTTGATTGATTCATATCTGTTGTAGATAATCATTAGTTATTTGCTTTGGTTATTTGGCTATTATTACTTTGTTATTTACTGCTGACACTTCAGGGATGCGTTGTGGTCATGTCTAGGTCCATGTCCACCATCTGATCTGGATACGGCTTGGATCCGGCAGATTACTGTAAACCGCAGGATAAACAGAGCGACTAACATTAGCTTACAGTAGATGCCATTCTTCTTATGATGTAACGAGTACATCAGGTGTTATGGGAAGTGTTCCCGGCTCCGGTTGACCTAGTTAATGCAGCCTAACAATCATTTAACTGATTTGAATAATATAAATTGATAATGTCCTATGTGTATGCCATAAAGAGATGTGTTTTTAGTCTAGATTTAAACTGACAAGAGTGTTTCTGCTTCCTGAACAATGCTAGTGTAACAGAGGCCAGTTAGTAGTTGCTGTGTGAGTAAACCTCACTCCTCTGACCTCAAGAGATTCTCTAGCGACTGATGCTAGAGGTTGCAGCCTTTAGCCTCCTTGTTAGAGTGTCTGACTCTCATGTCATCGGACCAGGATTCGAGTCCTGCTTGGAACAGGCGGTTCGAACCGGAGGGGTTACACTAGGAAGACTGAGCCAGTGTTTAGGTGCTAAATAGTAAAAGGATCAAGCGCCAGCAGTGATTTTGATATTCTAGGTATCAACAGCTGTCCAGAAGTTTTGAGATTATTATAGATGTGTAATGCGTTAAGAGCTCGTTCAAGTACTGGGGAGCTAAACCATTTAGTGCTTTGGAAGTAATTAGCAAGATTGCGATGTTTAATAGGGAGCTAATGCAGTGTTGACAGAACCGGGCTAATATGGTTATACTTCCTGGTTCTAGTAAGAACTCAAGCTGCTGCGTTTTGGACCAGATGGAGTTTGTTTATTAGCGAGCAGGGCAACCACCCAGTAGAGCATGAATGCATAAATGTCATTGAGAGCATATGTCATAAGAATGCAGTTTTGCAGATGCTAGAAACGTGGCTTTCAAATGAGAGATTGTTATCAAAGAGCACACCCAGGTTCCTAACTAATGATGAAGACTTGACAGAGCAGCCATTAAGTGATAGACTAGGTTCTAGGTTACTAAGTCCTGAGGTTTTTATCCAATAATTAGAATCTCTGTTTTTTCAGAATAAGGTAGTATGAAATTACTAGTCATCCCATTTTGTTATATAATCTATGCATTCTGATTTTTTTTGAATTGGTAAGTTTCGTCAGGACGCGAATAAATATAGAGCTGAGTATCATCAGCATAATAGTGAAAACTGACGCCATGCTTCCTAATAATGTCTCCCAACCGTAGCATGTACAGGGCGATATCATCTTTTACTGCTACAAACTGATAACGGTCAGATATGTACAATTTAAACCATGCCAATGCAATTCCATTAATGCCTACATAAGTTTTGAGAATTCAAAAGAATATTGTGGTCGACGGTATCAAATGCAGTGCTAAGATCAAGTAACACTAATAGAGAGATACAACCACGGTCGGATGATAAGAGCAAATCATTTGAAAATCATTTGGGGAAAAACTATTTTTCAAATATATTTCAAAATAAATTAATTATTAAACTAAATTAACCATATAGACCAAATTACTGATCTAATTACTGATCTAAAGCCCACATTGTTACTGTATGATAATCAAAATATATTCTGTTGCATTATTTTTCTGTTTAACACTGTGAAGCTGCTTTGAAACAATCTGCATTGTTAAAAGCGCTATATAAATAAAGTTGACTTGACTTGAAACTCAAATGAGAGCGGTCTCAGTACTATGATACAGTCTAAATCCTGAATGGAAATCCTTGCTGATACCATTTCTTTTCATTGGTGGAGGTTGAGGAGAGGAGACCCCCACACACACACACACACCCATATATAAAACGCTTTGAGTATCCAAAAAGCATTATATAAAGGTATCATATTTGAGTGTTATTATATATAATTATTATTATTATAAAAATGAGCATAGTTGTGAGGACACTGCCTTTTCTAGTATCTTTGACAGAAAGGGTAGATTCGAGATCAGCCTTTAATTCGCTAATTCTGTAGGATCAAAATGTTGTTTAATAATAGTCAGTGTAAAAGTTTTTGGTATGTATCCTGATGACAAAGATTAATAAATTATATTAAGAAGAGGATCTACGACCTCTGGTCTCTAATGACCTATTTGAAGATGTTTTAGCACTCATCCAAGATGCAAAGAATTATTTTGTCATGTGTCATGTGGGTTTTGCATGATAAAATGATCATGTACAGGCAGGTCAGGTGTGCGAGGAGCAATTATCATACAAGCTCATTATGCAGTTTACGAGCACCGTGTCAAGAGAAATAAATAGCACTGTTCAGATTGGCACACTATCCATCCTAAACTGTAATGGTCGGGGTCAGGCAATTCGGTCTGGATTTGATCCATTGTGGAGTAACTATGCCTGGACAGAAGCTGTTCAGACCAATCAAATTGTCAGGGCGGGCTTTATATGATGATAGACAGACAACGCAATGTAATCATCCACTTCACCAAAGAGCACTTGGGTTAAATTCGTTTTAATCCTAAACGGAGAACTATTTCTCTCAAAAATGATGATTGTGTTAGTAAATACAAAATTTTTTTTTACAACATTGGCAAAGATCCTTTACACTCTTCTTCTTCTACTTCTTCCAGCGTGTGTGCAGATGAGTTCTGTTGAAAACTAAGTTATGGGTTAGTGATGTGTCGATCATGAAAGATTCGTTCTTTTTTAACTAATCTTAAATTTGACTAATTTTGTGTTGAGCGTGCATGCGATACAGGCCATCGGTTCTGCACAGGATCTTCTGCACTCAGCCGATGGGACTGTGAGAACGAATGACTCGAACCCGAAGACTCGAGAGGTGAACTAATGGATTCAGTTTTCGGGACTGCACGCATTGCTTATAGGGCTGTCACGGCCCAGATCAGACACTGATGACAGAACTAACGACTCGAACCCGAAGACAGGAGAGGTGTAACGTTACTAATCTTTCCAGGGAACAGACGGGATTAAATGTGAAGTGACAAAAGAAAGAGCGACTGGGATTCGTAGCTGAGGTGAACTAACAGACTGCACAGCCTAAAGACCCAGCTCAGCAATTCATGAATCATTTCTTAAAGTTTGACTCTGGCTGCATTAGCTTATCATTTATATTTTATTCCAAATGTGATCAATGTTTGCATAAGTATTAGATGTGTTGGGGAATTTAACATGTGACATTTTAATTATATTCTGCTGAAATGAACGAAATGACTTGATGAAAAAAGATTTGTTCATATTGCTGAACAAGATTCAAAGATCTGAGTCCGTAAAATGATCCGAACTTCCCACTACTATGTGTTCCTCAACATAAGACACTTACTCCGTTGCTCTGATTGGTTGCAGGTCTATCCAATTAAAGTCTTTCCTGGTTCGGTTGAAACACAGCCCATAATCACAGCCCAATGGGAGCGTATCAGACTCATATCTGACTAGAATTGAGTATGCCGATGTCAGGCTAGGCAACATTAATTTAACTCATCAAAAGAATTTAACCAACTTCAACTTCATTTATTAAGTTATATGAGATCGAAATAGATTTTTTTATTTTTTATTAGTTGAAATAAAAATGTATATTGTTATTATTATAATCTATATTAACTGTTAGCTTCACTGAAAAAAATATTTTTGTCATAGTATTTTTGTCATAGTTTTTAGTATATTTATCATTTTTGATGTCATATTTAGTAGTTTTGTTTTAAAATATCTAAACATCTTTATAATTACTTGTACAGCCAATTTGATTATACCAGTACTTAAAAATGTGGTTACTTAAAACCTAAACTTGACATAAACTGTAAAATTGTCGCTCAAATCTGTTTGGTTTATTGGAATGAAGCAAAGATGTTGATCCAGGAACATGTGCTTCAGGTTTACCGTTACTGTAGGCAAGCGTTTGCCAACCTCTAGTGGCTGATGATGGAACTACAGCATGATATAATACACAGTACCAGTCAAAACTTTGGGAACAATGCTTCTGAAAGAAGTCTCTTCTGCTCACCAAATCTGTAATTATTTGGTCAAAAATAAATTAAAAGCAGTAATATTGTGAAATATAATTACAATTTAAAATAATTTCAATATACTATATTATTTGTAATATGTCTATGATAGTAAAGCTGAATTTTCAGCATCATTAATCCAGTATGATGATTTGCTGCTAAATAATTTTTTTTTGATTATCTTCAATATATCAATATTATCATATTTTTGTGTAAACCGTGATACATTTTATTTTAGGATTCTTTAAAGAAAAATGTTTAAAAGAACAGCATGTGTAAAACAAACTTTTTATTTGTAACATTATAAAAGTCTTTACTGTCATTTTTTATGTCAGTTATTCCTAACATTTCAGTAGGTAAATACCCTTATATATAGTTTTAGAGTACCAGAACACTCCACCGTTTTTAGAAATAGGGCTTATTCAACATCTTTCCTACAGTAATGAAGCGGAGGACTCGGGGAGATCCATTTGCAGCTTTATTAAATACTCGTGGTCGTACAGGCAGGGGTCAAATACCAGCAATACCAATGTCAGAGGCTAGACGAAGACAATCACAATACCAGGCAGTAGGTCGGGACAGGCGGCAGACAAGACAGGGGTGATCGGTAGACAGGCAGAGATAACAACGCAGGTAGGAAACAGGGTGAATAGGCAGTCCAATGTAAGTGTAACCGAGCTTTTGTATCGGGTTCGCCTAAACACTTTCACATAATGAAATAAATGAAAACGAGACTTAGAACTTCCATTAACAGTGCACTTTTTAATTCTTTCACCACTTCCCCCACATGTTCTCCAGGGACCCCCAGTAACCTCCTGCGCATGCCCATCCCTCTCTTGCCTATGGCAAGTCCCTAAGGACAGAATGTATTACACACACACAAATGTAACGTCCCTATAACCTAACTTTGACAGAGAATTTATTCTGTTACATACGTCCCATCCCCCTAAAATAAACGTCCACGTTTATCCACCAAACAACGAGGGGGGGGCAACAACAGAAAAAAAAACAAAAAAACAAAAGTGTCCAACCGTAACACAGTTTGTACCATGTGAAATGCCAGTACAATTATAACTTGAACAGTTTTCACTTTGGTCAATTTTTCACAACAATGAACAGGTACAATACAACCATGAACCTCAGTACAGCACAAAATCTTTCAAGCAACCAGGAGGTTTCAAACTTCTCCCGCCCTACTGTACCAGGTATGAGCTTATCAGGCCCCTTAAGTACCTCAGCAAAGTCCTTTTAGGTGAATTGCCCTTCACCCCCGAGTATGTCAGGTTCCTTAGAGGGGAATTAGGTAAAGAATGCGGAGCCGTAGGCACTCTTTCATTAGATGACAGTGTGGCACCAGGCAATGTATAAGGTCTCAGTCTATTGTAATGCACAACCTGTCCTCGTTCATCAGAGTCCATAGGGCTAACGATCCGATACGTTAGTCCTGGCTCTCCACCCGACTCCAAGACTTGCACAATCCGAAAGGTCCTTTCCAGTGGGGTGCCAGCTTCATGCGGCTCTCCACGGGGTTGTGGAGCCACACCATGGCACCGACTGTATAGGGCTGGTGTCTGAGGTCTGAATCGTGATACAGCTTCTGGCGATCATGCGCCACTTCACTGTACATTCTAGCACTCCTGAAAGCGTCTTGCAGCTTTGCAAGCAAAGTTGATACAAAGTCAGCATGAGACTTTGCAATGTCACAGTCAAGTGTACGGGTGGCTAGTAACCAGTCAGTGGGCATCCTTGGTTCCGTCCATGGACCAGGAAGTATGGTGAGAACTTGGTACTAGAATGGGGTGAGGAGTTGTATGCAAATGCGACCTGTTTGATATAATCATCCCATTCACCCCCACATGACAAGAGTATCTTAGCCATTTGATCGATTAATGTCCTGTTAAAACGCTCCACCATGCCGTCCGAGGCCGGATGGTAGTGGTGCGCGTTTTCTTAATGTTTAGCAATCGACAGAGGGTCAGAACCACTTCAGATTCGAACTGGCGGCCCTGATCTGAATGCAAAGTTTCGGGAATGCCATGTATCAGAATGTAATCCTCAAACAGGCAATTTGCGACAGTCTGTGCAGATTGGTTAGGCAAAGCATACAGATTAACAAACTTTGTGAAATAATCCTCAACTACTAGAACATACCGATTTCCTTTGGTTGATATAGGCAGTTCCAAAATGTCCATTGCAACTCTCTCAAAGGGCCGCATTGCTAGGGACCCACCCATGGGTGCTTGATGAATAGGGACAGGCTTACGGAGTTTGGCAAGCTGTGCACTGCTCGCACCATGTTTTGATATCCTTAAACATAGACGGCCAGTAGCAAAAGCGCCTCGCCCGTTCCCACACTCGCTCCGGAGAAAAATGAGCAACGGTCGGAGCCCCGTGAAGCTGCAAAAGAATGTCATTTTTTAGAGCAGGAGGGACTACAACTTGAGCAACAGGGTCACCCGTGAGGGGACAGGAAACGGAGCGACACAACAGTCCATTTATTATAGAGAGACGATTGAACTCAGTCCAATATTTACGTAAACTCTGAGATGTACCTGCCAGTTGTTTCCTAGGAGGCCTTTGTGAACGCTCCACCCAGTGCCGTACTATGTCGATATCTGGATCATCCTGCTGCATAACAACAATGTCTGCTGCATCGCATGATAAATTAGATAGGTTTATTATGTTTTCCGTCCTGAAGGACGAGTCAGTTACAGTCACTTTCTCAGCCACCTCACCGGAACAAGACACGTCATTATTTGATTGTTCAGCACTCACCACATTCACGTCCCGCACTACTTCAACTACTGTCTCAGCGTCTTCCAGATCTGGTGTCACCGGACGGCGGGACAGTGCATCTGCATTCTTATGCTGATTGCCCTTTTTGTGCACAATGACCCAGTTAAGCGGGTCCAATTCCAAGAGCCATCTAGCCCTTCTGCCTGTTGGGTCATCCTCGATGGACATGCGCCGTAGCGCTAATAGTGGGCGATGATCCGTAATGATGGTGAATGAGGAGAGTCCAAGATAGTGTCTGAATTCCCTCACTGCCCACACGATAGCCCATAACTCCCTGTCAAAAGTGGACCAACGTCTTTGTGTGGCATTTAAAGCACGGCTGGCATAGGCCACTACATACTCAAGTCCACTTTTTTCCTGTGCAAGTACAGCACCAACAGCCCACTTAGAGGCATCAGTATACACTTTGAACGGCACCTTGAAGTCCGGCAGTGTCACAATGGGAGCCGAAGACAGCACTTCCTTTAAATAGTTAAACGAGACATCACAATCAGTACTCCACACAAAAGGCACATTTTTGCCAACCAGCTGGTTCAGTGGAGCTGCATGTTTTGAAAAGTCCTTGACAAAACGTCGATAGTATGAACACAGTCCCACAAATGCTCTAACCTCGGAGGAGACTGTGGAACCGGCCAATTTTAACTTTCTCTGTGTTTCTCGGGTCAGGCTGAAGACCTTTCTCTGAAACGACATGACCCAAGAAAACTACATGATCCCTGGCCAAGTGGCATTTTCTGGGGTTTAATTTCAAACCTGCTGATCGTATTCTAGAAAACACCTCTTTCAGATGAGTCAAATGTTCTGCAAATGTTCCACTATAAATCAAAATATCGTCCAGGTACACCATGCAGATATGCCATGGGAGCCCTCTCAGAACTAGCTCCATCATCCGCTGAAATGTGGCGGGGGAGTTAGAAAGTCCCATCGGCATGGAGCGCCACTGATATAGACCCTGACCCGTGGTAAAGCTGTCTTTTCTCTGTCTTGCTCAGCCACCTCCACTTGCCAGTAGCCATTCGAAAAATCCAACGTGCTGAACCATCTGGAGCCGCTAATGCATCCAGTGTGTCATCCACGCAGCGACAAAGGTGCGAATCCTGAATAGTGACACTGTTCAAACGTCTATAGTCCACACAGAAACGCCAGGTGCCACATTTCTTTTTACAAGCACGACTGGCGGCCCAGGGACTACAGCTTTCCTCGATGATACCATCAGCTAGAAGGCTTGCCACTTGCCTCTCAATTTCGGCCCGCTTCTCAGGCGATGTACGGTATGCCCGCTGCTTAATAGGGGCCTGTCCTCCTGTTCTGATATAATGCTGCACTAGCGTGCATTTTCCTGTATTCTGCCCTGAGGAGTTGAAAATATCGCTGTACTCCCGCAACAGTGATGAAAGTTTCTCTTTGTCTGGTGCTGAAATTGGCGACTCACTCAAAGATATAGAAGGAGCTGCATTACAGGGGCTAGGAACGGCCCTTTCAGCTGAGTCCTGCTTAATAGGCTGAACATCAGAATCAGCTACAGAATAAAACTCGCCCAGGTGCGTCCCCTGTTTTATAGAAATGTCCTGTCCAGTGGGATTCAAAATCCGAGCCTTAGTTTGTCCATTGTGCACACTAGTGAGTGTGTGTGCCACAACAAGGCCGGCTGAATCAGACACATTAGGTTCCAAATACCCCACAAAGTCACTAGACAGTTGGGCGGCGCTAGGCAAATCAATCTTAACAGGCACAATTGACTCACTGAGGGGTGGAAATGTCATATTTGTGGCAAGAGACACATTGCAGCATGTTGGGACAAAGTCTTTGCTAGCAAGAAGTGGAATGGAAACATCCCATAACTGCAGCTTAGCATGACTAATGTCCAGCAGGGCATGATTTTTCACTAAAAAATCCCATCCCAACAATACGGACTGTGTCGCCTCTCACCACATGAAAAACGTGTTGCCATGTTTCAGTACCCAGCTGTAGTGTCACAGTAAGTGTTCCAAGCGTGTCCAACATCTGCCCGTTTGCGGCACGGGCGCAATATAGTCTCTCTTTGAGGTCGACTGCGAAGTGCTGGGATTGACATCCGAAAATCAGAGCTCATTAGTGATACACTAGAACCAGAGTCTATTAAAATGGGAAGTTCAATGCCCTCAATTGTTCCTTTAACATATGATACCAGTGGCCCCTCACTGTTCATGTACACCTCTGCATACAACAATACAGATGGACTGTCATCCGGTTCTAGGCCCCTGGAAATTACAGCTGGTGTTTGGGCCGCAACATCAGCTACAGTCCGTTTCCCGGCTCATAGTTTCTCTCCTCGCCGCTAGGGTTCATGAAGCGCACGCCCTGCTTCTTCGTTTCCTCTTCATAACTGCCTCGTCTCCGCATACTGGGGTTGGGGGAGGGGCTAGCATTGCGTCGCATAGGGCTACGAGTCGAATTTTGTTCCTTACGACCATTAAACTCCATAAACGGTTTTCTGTCAGATGAGCGGCCTCTCTGCGTCTCATATGTCTGCATGCGGCAAGCGCGCCCCTGACAGCAACACTGACCTGACTCACGTGACGGGGAGCGCGCTTTCCACCACTCATCTGTGCCGCTACGGTTCACTCTCTCTTTCAGTCTGTGATTTTCCTCCTCTAGACGGTTAAGAGCTACTTTCATGCCCTTCACCTCGTCAGTTAATCTATCAATCGCTCTGTATAGTCCACTAATGTCCGACACCGAGTTCACATTACCAACAGCCCCGTCGGCAGTCACATCATGTCCGACATTTGCAGTCACATATCCCATATCCATCGCATTTCTTGCGTTCTCGCACCGACCTGCAATTATTACCGCCTCCTCCATGTCCGTCGCTCCCTGCTCATAACATTTTGTCCTCAGCACTAGGTCCAGACCCGCCACGAAACGGCGAAACTTCTCTTCCCTCTGTGCCCTGTCGCCGTATTCGGGGAAAGCCTCATCCACTAGCCTGCTTATTTCTGCTGCATACACTTCTAAACTCTCCCGCGCTGCACGGGGGCGGGCAGATAGGCTGGCTCTGAATCGCTCCATGAACTGTCTCCTTCCAAACGCCTCTTTTAGCTTCTCCTTCACCGCGTTATAGTCCGATTTAACACCATCAGAGAGACTGTCCCACAGAGAAAAGGCTGCATTGCTTAGACGTGTAGGTAAAATCCTTGTCAGCTCATAGTTGTATGAAGCTGCTCCACTCCCTTCCGTGAGCGCTTTGACCGATACTTCAAACTGTCTGGCCCAGCACACGAAGCTTTGCCTCTCCTCCCCAGAGAACGCCGGCGGCAATTCAATTCGTACGCTCCTATGGCCTCTGTCACGGTCCAGCGACACACTAAAGCTATCCTCGTCCTTGCACCACATAATTACAAACCGATGACCGCGTGTGTTACTTAACTATAAACTTTTGAAACTATGCTAACTAGTTTAACACCCGCCGGAACACTTTATACACTACTTCAACAACTTATAAAACCAAAATAAAACCGCTGCCACCAATGTAACCGAGCTTTTGTATCGGGTTCGCCTAAACACTTTCACATAATGAAATAAATGAAAACGAGACTTAGAACTTCCATTAACAGTGCACTTTTTAATTCTTTCACCACTTCCCCCACATGTTCTCCAGGGACCCCCAGTAACCTCCTGCGCATGCCCATCCCTCTCTTGCCTATGGCAAGTCCCTAAGACAGAATGTATTACACACACACAAATGTAACGTCCTATAACCTAACTTTGACAGAGAATTTATTCTGTTACATAAGCAACAGTTAATAGTAAACAGGGTTAAACGCTCAGAAATGTTCGCGATGGATGTGTGTGTGTGTGTGTGCTAGTATGCCAGGTAATGAGTGTCAGGTGATGAGTAACAGGTGTGTAGTGCTCAGTCCCGGTGTGAGGGTACATAGGAAATGGAGTCCAAGAACAGTCTAACACTCAGGTGAGGGTGCCCTCAGGTGGCGATCAGAGGGAGCCACAGAGACCGGGCTCGTGACACCTACATTTAGATATGTGGGCAAATGCATTTTTGTCTCAGTGCGTGCATTGTTTTAGTTTGGCAGGGTCGCCGCTAGCTTAGCTTAGCATAATGATTGGAATCCTATGTTGCAAGCTAGCATGTCCCGAGTAAAAGTGATCCCAAAAAAACCCCACCTAATTACTTCTTGTGGCCTGCGTATTCACAACTAATACAAATAGCGATGCAGATTAAGACTAGGCGATTTCCTAGGCAGATATTGACTTGGGACTATATTAGGGTGAAGCACACCTTGTGCATCGCTATTTGTATGCGTTGTGAATATGCAGGCCACAATAAGTAATAAGTAAGGTGTTTTTTATTTTTATCCGGGACATGCTAGCTGGCAACATAGGATTCCATTCATTATGCTAAACTAAGCTAGCGCCGACTTTGCCAAACTAAAACAATGCATGCACTGAGACAAAAATGCATTCGCCCACATATCTAAAAGTAGGAATGTTGAATAAGCCCTATTTCTAAAAACGGTGGAGTGTTCCTTTAATAAGTCTGACTTTTTATGAATCTTTCTATAGGTGTGTGAACTGGTTTCAGTCCTTCCTTCAGCTGTATTCCAGTGAACCAAACATGCGTATGAGAAATCAGGAAATAAAACAATAAATAGCAGTGAAAAGCAAAAATGAAATAGCACCGGTTATGTGATTATGAAACAACAGCGATGTTGTTTCCGTTTAACAGTAAATCTGTACTGATTTTTTTTTTTATACTTAGGACAGTTTGGTCCATATACCAATATATTGACCGAGCAGCCATCAAGTGTTAGACAGTATTCTGGGTTATTACGTGCAGAGGTTTTTGGTCCAATAATTAGACACTTTGTTTTTTCAGAATTGAGTAGAAATACCCTGTCAAATATAGAGCTGAGTATCATCAGCATAACAGTTAAAACTAACGCCATGCTTCCTAATGATGTCTCCCAACTGTAGCAGTGATCTTGAACTACAAGCTATTTTTTTAAAGTATTTAACTATCAGACCTGTGATTAAGCTATGCCAATGAAATTTCACTAATGCCAACATAATTTTAGAGTCTATTCAAAAGAATGTTGTGGTCGATGGTATCAAATGAAATGCTAAGATGCAGTAGGCTTACCATATTTGTAACAGGAAGTTGGCTTTGTAGCCTTGGCTAAATCCTGACACGTGTTGCCTAGCTCCAATAGGGTTCAGAATGTCTCTAAATGCCAATCCTAATGCATTTTTTTCATTGTCTACATGAATAATAAAATGCCCAACAATTAGTACTTTATCTGCAGCCAGTTCTAAGCAGATTATTTGATAAAGTCTGTATGGTGCCCTACAATAACAAATGTCAAACAGGATTTATTCTTAGACCTCTGAGTAATACTGAATTTATACTACAAATTACAGCAACACTTCCCCATTTTCCTGTCAGACATGGCTCATGTTTATAATGGTAATCTTGGGGGTTGAATCATTTAAAGTAATGTAATCATCTGGTTTTAGCCAGGTTTTTGTCACATACAGCACATCTAGATTATGCTCTGTAATCGTATAATGTACAATTAATTCAATTCAATTCAAATATATTTGTATAGCGCTTTTCACAATACACATTGTTTCAAAGCAGCTTTACAGAAAGTGCATTTCATAAATGTACATTGAAAAATGTTAGAAAAAGTTAATCAATCATGTATTAATTTAGGCCATAACAGCGCTGGTGTCGAGTCGTCTGTTGACAGGTGTTGGGGCATCTGAAGTCTCCATGAGAGGCTGGATACAAACTGGAGCTGACCAACTATTTACCTCGGGACTAGTGTCCCGAGATAATAACAGAAAAGCAGATGGGAAATAATTAGCATAGCTGCTGTTCAGAATATTAATGCTTTTGATCCGATTTAACTGTAGTATAAAAGGTAATTATAATGTGAATGCTTGGCTAAAGAGATGCGTCTTTAATCTAGTTTTAAACTGGGACAGCGAGTCTGAACCTCGAACAATATCAGGAAGACTATTCCAGAGTTTAGGAGCTAAATGTGAAAATACCCTCCCTCCTTTAGTGGACTTAGATATCCTAGGAACGACCAGAAGCCTCGATTTTAGTGATCTTAAGGAGCGCGATGGATTTTAGGGCGATAGAAGATCCGTTAAATACACTGGAGCTAAACCATTTAGGGCTTTATAGGTCAGTAGCAATACTTTGTAATTGATATGAAACTTAATAGGTAACCAGTGTAGAGATGATAAAATTGGTGTTATATGATCATATTTTCTTGACCTAGTAAGAACTCTAGCAGCTGCGTTTTGGACTAACTGTAGCTTGTTTATTGATGATTCAGGACAACCAGCTAATAAAGCATTACAGTAATCTAGTCTCGAGGTCATGAATGCATGAACTAACTTTTCTGCATCAGAAATAGATAGCATGTTACGTAGCTTAGCAATGTTTCTAAGGTGGTAAAATGCCGTTCTTGTAACATATGAAATATGATTTTCGAAAGACAAGTTGCGGTCTGATATAACACCCAGGTCTTTTACTGTAGTGGATAAAGTGACAGGGCGTCCAAGTTAAAGTTGTATTGTGAGAGGTTTTGTGGGCAGTTTTTTGGACCAACAAGTAATACCTCTGTTTTATCTGAATTTAATAGCAGAAAATTACACGTCATCCAGTATTTAATATCTTCAACACACGCTGTCCGTTTAGATAATTTAGCGTTTTCATCTGGTCGTGATGAAATATATAATTGAGTGTCATCAGCATAACAGTGGAAATTAATTCCATGTTTTTCTTATAATATTACCAAGTGGCAGCATATATATTGAGAATAGCAGAGGGCCTAACACAGATCCTTGCGGCACCCCATAGTCTACTGACGTTATCTTTGATTTTTCCCCATTTAGACAGACAAAATGGTAGCGGTCTGATAAGTACGATCTAAACCAGTTTAATGCCTTTCCTGAACACCAGTGTAATTTTGAAGTCGATCTAAGAGTATTTTATGATCTATAGTATCGACGCAGCACTAAGATCGAGTAGAACTAGTATTGAGATACAGCCTTGGTCAGAAGCTAGAAGTAAATCATTTGTGATTTTAACGAGCGCAGTTTCTGTGCTGTGATGCGGCCTGAATCCTGATTGAAATTTTTCATAGATATCATTTTCTTACAAGAAAGAGCACAATTGAGCAGACACAACTTTTTCTAGTATTTTAGACATAAATGGAAGATTTGAAATGGGTCTGTGATTTGCTAGGTTATTATGATCTAATTGTGGCTTCTTAATAAGAGGTTTTATGACTGCCAACTTGAATATTCTTGGAACATGACCTAAAGATAAAGACGAGTTAATAATATTGAGAAGAGGCTCTTCCACTACAGGTAACAGCTCTTTCAGTAGTTTCAACGCTATCTCACAACCAATTCGTACATATTTTACGAGGTGGCTATTTCGTACAAATTTATGCGACCTCACTCATCTGGTCGTAAATGCGTTTTGCCTAAACCCCAGTGATGGGTAGGTTTAAGGGCGGGGTTGAGGTAGGTCATTCGTATGAATTCATACGTATTTGCCAACTCGTCAAATATGTACGATTTAGTAAAAATCGTATGAATTATGCAGTGAGGTCGTACAAATTCGTACGAATTAGCCACCTCGTAAAATATGTACGAATTGCCGTGATATCGGGTTGGTAGTTTAGTGGGTATTGGATCTAATAAACATGTTGTTGGTTTAGATGCAATGATAAGTTTATTTAGCTCTTCCTGTCCTATAGTTGTAAAGCGGTGTAGTAGTTCTTGAGGGGCGATAATTGAGGTTGAATCATAAGAATTAAAGGTTGTACATTTACAATTCTGTTTCTGATGCTTTCTATTTTCTCAGTAAAGAAATTCATAAAATCATTACTACTAAACTGTAACGGAATATTTTGCTCAGGCGATGCTTGTTTATTTGTTAATCTAGCCACGGTGTTAAATAAAAACCTTGGATTATTTTGGTTATTTTCTATTAGTTTGCAGAGATGCTCAGCCCTGGCTGCTTTTAGGGCCTTTTTATAACGTGACATACTATCTTTCCACGCGATTCTAAAGACCTCTAAATTAGTTTGTTTCCATTTACGCTCTAAGTTACGAGTTTCTCTCTTGATAACATGTGTAGCACTATTGTACCATGGTGCTTTAGTTTTCTCTCTAACCTTTTTTAATCTAATTGGTGCAACAATTTCTAATGTACTAGAGAGAATGGTGCTCATACTGCTAGTCATTTCCTCTAGTTCATCTGTTTGTTTGGGTTCACTGAGCAGCTGAGACAGATCAGGTAAGCTATTTGAGAATCTATCTATAGTGGTTGGAATTTATCTGACTTCTGTGACATGAGGGAGCTAGCAGACGGTTGGTTTAGCCAGTCTGTGTGCTTCCTGCTTCCTTAGTTAAGGTTCAACTCTAAGACTATGTATTAAAGGGGTCATGAATTGAGAAATTAACTTTCCCTTGAGCTTTTGATATATAGAAGGTCATGGTAATATAATATCATCCTGTACATTTCAGAGCTGAAAACATCCTTGTTAGTCAAAGAAAAGCTTTTATTGACACCATAAAATCTGAGCGTTGCAGGACAGAGCCTTAAAACCAGGGTAGAAAATAGCCTATTACCTATTCATTATGATGTTTTTGAATGTAAAAACCACGCAAACGTCATAAATTGACCTCAGACAATAGTACAACATTTTTTTTAAATGCCAGTTCCTTTAACAGGTTATGTATGCCCCAAAAACTTTTCCAATTGTCTATGAACCCTATGTTATTCTGCGGTCACCACTTAGACAGCCAGCCATTGAGTGAGGACAATCTGTTAAGTATCGCATCATTCCGGGGAACAGGAAGGGGGCCAGAGCAAATTATAGTGTCTGACATCGTACTTGCGAGTTTACACACCTCTTTTAATAAATTTGAGTGATCTCTGGCTGGCAAAGTCGGACATCATTAGTGCCTACATGAATAATAGTCTTAGAGAATTTATAATTAGCATTTGCCAGCACTTTTAAATTTGCTTTGATGATCAACTAAGGACAAGCTCATGACCAGCTAAAGATCAGCTTAAACCAGCATTAACCAGCTGCAATGCTTCAAAACATATCTAACCAGCATATATGCTGGGTTTTTTTTAACAGGGTGAACATCAAATTCTTACTAACAAAGTTCTATATTCTTACCATGACTTTATTGTGCCATTTTAATCTATTATTCTTAGTAAATGTTAGGGGAAAGATTTGAGACCAAGTTTATGTTTTCAAAAAATGTATATCTTAATGGCCTGGCTTCACAGACAGGGTTTAGATTAAGCCAGGATTACTGCCTTAGTAAAGTGGATTGAGAAACAGTTGTTTTTGTGATGTCAACGACTCATATGCGGCATCACAGAGATCAGTGTTTTGGATGTTGCATAATAGTATATTTAGATGTTACTGGTTACTATATAAAACTTGTCTACAATTGGACGCTGATTGTGGACAGAGGAATGTTCCTCATGTTGCATCCTTGAATTTAAATTAAAGTCACGATCCAGTCGAAACAAACCATCAAACTCTGAACTGCAATCTGCACAGCAGATCTAGAGAAACACCACGTGACTTCATGTCACTGATGTGGATTGTTCATACAGTTAACCAGGAAGCTTGGAAAATCTTGTTTAAAATTTTTCTTAGATTTTATCACCTTGGAAACTGTTGTTTATTTATATAAATATGCAGAAGCTGCTGCTTCCTTCTCGTCCAGTCAATGAGAGGCGTTTCCTCATGCGAAGAACAGATGAAACCTGAAGCTGATTCTTGAGATATTTAATACACAGTAAAGTCGGTAAAGGAAATTCAACTCATTTTATTTCAGTGCATAGTTAATCCCTTCCACTAAACTGGTGTCTGAATTTCACGCAAATTACATACTAAAAAGTTTCAGAACACAATAACACGCTAAACGTTTGATTTTAAGACTTTCCGTGTAAGGTGTGAATTTTGACAAAAATCTCTTAAACACGCCCTGATTTGACAGAGGCTTCCTCTTCCTTTAGTGGAAAACAATCTATCTAAACATCATCTGGAAGCGAGTGCCGTGTAACACTGTTATACAAGAGCGGCTTTCTGAGGAATTTGTTTAACTAGTTACTTCATTCAGACCGAGTGAATAAGCCAGTTCCGAAAGATTATATAAAAAAAGACTATCAATTGAGCAATTGAAAGTAAAGATTTTCTGCATAAAATAGTAAACCATGCAAATGAAATATTAAGCACTTCTTCCGCTGTTTATCTTGGATGACAAACTAATTACATTACCTTCATATCAAAAGTATCAAAGCACAAAGCTTATTGCGATTTAGTGGACCAACATTCGTGATGACACCTGAAAAGTGACCCAGAGTCACTGTTCAACTTTCTCTTCATAAAATAAATACATGCTTAATCTAGCCGATATGCTTGCCCTGTAAGTGTGTGAATAAAAATAAAAATATAAACAAAAACAGAGCCTATTAAACAACAGAGTGGTAAAATATAAAATATGAACAGTCAAATTATGGGTAATAATAGATTATGACAGAATTTGTACAATCCTGTCAAATAAGTCTACGGATCCATTATACTGTTACATGTTTTCTTTCCTTAAAACATAACTGACTGTGTTTACGTGAATACTCACCAAGACCGGCATTTTGACGTTATTTTGTGTGTATTTGACTGTTTAATAAGCAGCGAAAAATAGCTTAATTTAGTACTGAGGCGGCTTTATATCCGCACTTTGGGTGTGAGCACAAAATCTGCGGAAATGAGTCAAATTATGTGCAATACGCTCAATCCTTGAAATTTAAGCTCTGTAACACCAACCATATTAATCCTAAGCAAATGAAGTGAGTGTATGAGGCGGGTTTGTGTGTCACTCGCTGTCTGAGAGATGAGAGAAAAAGCATAGCTGGTATTGTGTATCTATTTTGCTTCAAATTAAATGGTAAATGGATTGCATTTATATAGCGCTTTTAACAGACCAATGGCCATCCAAAGCACTTTACATATTGCCTCACATTCACCCATTCATTCATACACCGACAGCAGTGTCAGCCATGTAAGGTGCCATCCAGCTCGTCGGGAGCAGCTGGGGTTAGGTGTCTTGCTCATGGACACCTCAACACCTGGTCAGGTGGAACCGGGGATCGAACCAACAACCTTCCGGTTTGTAGACAATCTACATGAACCACTGAGCCACTGCCACCCCTATTAGTGTTGGAAGCGTTTCAGATATTTCAGTGACGATATATAAACGACTACAATTGATTGTTGGCGGATGATAATGTCAAGCCCTGCATGAAACCACTTGAGGCTGTACCTTCAGGTGATTATATTATGATTAAAGAGGTTTCAGCCTATTTTTGGCCTGTTACGAGAAAGAATACTCCTTAAGAAGTTATATATTTATAAAATATCAACTTTTATATTCCACAGAAGTGAGAAAGGCATACAGGTTTGGAATGACATGAGAGTGAATAAATGATGACAGAACATTTCCCTTCATAGATTGGCTATTTCACTGTGGCATTGACTCTAGCTCGAAAGGCTTGAGTCTCAGCTGTTTCGGTCATGTGATGTTGCTCGTGGGTTTGTTGATCACAGCCACTTTAATGATCCCCTTAGACCTCGACATGATCTGACCACATTTGAACAGATCCATGAAGGCCTGCTTAAAGTCCCCAGACAATGTGTAGAGTGGCAAGTTGAAAATGATGTTGAGAACAGCGATTGGCCTCGAGATAATGTAGGCGGCATGAGCGCAGCGGTCCAGCATGCAGTTGGTTTCTGGAGTGAGTCTCGTGTAGATTCTCAGAGCTCGTAGCACGTGAAAGGGAAGAAAACAAACCACAAAGCACGTCAATATCAACACGATGAGTCGCCTCGCTTTGACCCGTTTCGTGCTTCCCATATGAGGTCCCTTCTTTAGTTCTTTAATGATGCGCCAATAGCACAGACAGACCACAACCAGAGGAAGCAAATACCCCAGTACGGTCAATGCCCAACTATACGGCCAGGTGATTGCTGTCTTGCTGCTCGCAAAGTCCAAGCAGTATGTCTTGTTGTTCATTTCAACCAGGTCAAACTGGTAAAAAATTGGACTTAACTCGGCCGCCGTCACGGCCCAAACCAAGACGCAAGCCAACACGCCCCATCGCTTCTGCTTGATGCTGTTTGTGTGCAACGGATGCACGATCGCCACGTACCGGAAGATGGCCAGACAGGTGAGGAAGAGGATGCTGCCGTACAGGTTGAAGTGGTAGATAAAGCGCACAAAGCGGCACATGACGTCCCCCAGCGTCCACGAGTCATTGAGGACGTAGTAGTAGATTAGGAAGGGCAAGCTGACCATGAAGAGAAGGTCAGTGATGACGAGGTTCACCATGATGATGGTGCTGCTCTTCCAGGGACTTTGAGCACATAGACCAGCAGAGCGGTGATGTTACCCACAACGCCCACGATGAAGAGCGCACCGTATGTGTAGGGCAGGAAGTAGCGCTTGACGAGATCGTCCACATCGGTGCAGTTATCATCCGAGCTGTTACTCGAGCCGTAGTAAAGGTTGCTCGCCATGGTTGACCTTGCAGAAAGAAAACATACAAAACATTGTTAAAGAGACACATCATGCAAAGTAGATGTGCTAAAACTGATAGTATTTCAGTGACTGTTCTTGTTCTCTATCTGGCATTGAATCCAACGAGATGCAATGAAAGAAGAATAGGATCCACATTAGCCTGGTTTCCATTACAGATTTGAACAAAACTTTTGTGATATTTTCTAAATGTCGATAAAAAAGTATTGTGAAATGACAGCGTTTTCATTAACCGATGTTATGCGACTAAAAATATTTTTTTTCCTATCAATGGAAACATCTTGGAGGGCTGCTTGCTGGAAGTAATCCCAGAAGGTGCTCTTTGGTTGAGTTTCAAATTTGTATTCATAAAAAAAAAAATTAAAAAGCCTTCATTCTGTCCATGGCTTGACCTGTTTCCATTAGGTGTATTTTTAATTTGCGCAATTTGAAGTGCAATGGAAACGCAGCTATCATTGACCATATTGCTTATGGTTATATTGTCATATTGACTATTTTTAAATGATATGAAAAAATGTACATGGAAATTTACATTTCTGGATACCAAAGTCTATTTAGAATCAGGTACTTTTAGCTTATTTAAAGGCTATAGTTATTGAACACGCCATTGAAGAGAAGGTAATATTGAACATAGACTTTTACAGAGGGGTTGTAAATGGATTTTTGAGTAGAGTTGAATAGAGAAAAAAGGTGTCAAAATTGTACCTGGTACAGCTTGAAACTGGGGCATAACTATAATATTAAAAATAAATTAAATGATAATAAACAAATATCATTTAAATATACCAGGATCTGTCTGAATACTCGATTCTGATTAGTTAGAAGGTGTGCAATAAAACTCATACAGTGCTCATAATGCTCATAGAGAAACAATCAGGAGCACAGAAACTTGTCAACGCTTCCCTGCTACTTTTATTAATACATTAAAAAACTGAATCGATAAATTATGTCACTCAGCAAGAAGGCGGTAACAAAGTAATTCACCTCGGCTTCATTTTTAATAGAGAGAGAGAGAGACACTGTACAGACACAGGTATTTCTCTCTCTCTTTCTTGATCTCAATTAAAACAAATAAAGGTCAGAGTCTGACTTAAAGCGAACCGAATGCTAGATCTAACGAGCCGTAACTGACAAAAATAGCTGTAAATTTAATCATTCCAGTCGAATTTAGCGCTGCAAACATCAATAACAGCTTTAAGTTGTCAATGCTGGCAAACGACCATGGTATAAGTGGGAAACCCTTTACTGCAAGCTGGGCATTAAACCATTTTAAAGTGGAGGCGAAGAACCAACGCAATTTCAAGTTGATGCCTAAATTGTGGCAATCAGTTGTCACAGTTATCATTTGAAATATAATCTCTCAAAATATCTTAAAATATGTATTGTTTAAAGGATATGTTTACTGAGATGCAATAATACTTTAAGAGTTACTGTAATAACAATCTGTTTTTAGAAGTGGTGAATACTTACAGTGATGCCACTCATCCAACCGCTGGTTCCTCAGAGAAACGGACTGTGGTGATCATGGAAAGAGTTTAAACGCCTGAGCTGATCCTCCCTCTTCTGCTGAACAGTTCCTGGGAAGTCCCTATCACATTTATTTGCATTCATTTATGTCACTTCAAAACACACAGGTAACATGATCCGTCAACACATGAGCGTATGGGCGGGATTTAGAGCCTCACAGGAGTGATCTTATTCATTTGATATTTGTCTGTGGGAAAGTATGCCATTGACAAGCCTAATTCCATTGCTGTCAATGCGATATTAACATAATGAGTCAAGTCACCTTCATTAATATAGCGCTTTTACAATATAGATCGTTTTAAAGCAGATTTACAGTGATAATAGGAAATTAATGAGAGATTGTTTTGGCTGTATCAGCTCTAGAAAAAATTCTTGTCCAGCTAAAGTAAGTTTTTGATTGATTCATATCTGTTGTAGACAATCATTAGTTATTTACTTTGGTTATTTGGCTATTATTACTTTGTTATTTACTGCTGACACTTCAGGGATGCGTTGTGGTCATGTCTAGGTCCAGGTCCACCATCTGATCTGGATACGGCCTGGATCCGGCAGATTACTGTAAACCGCAGGATAAACAGAGCGACTAACATTAGCTTACAGTAGATGCCATTCTTCTTATGATGTAACGAGTACATCAGGTGTTATGGGAAGTGTTCCCGGCTCCGGTTGACCTAGTTAATGCAGCCTAACAATCATTTAACTGATTTGAGTAAACCTCACTCCTCTGACCTCAAGAGATGCTCTAGCGACTGATGCTAGAGGTTGCAGCCTTTAGCCTCCTTGTTAGAGTGTCTGACTCTCATGTCATCGGACCAGGATTCGAGTCCTGCTTGGAACAGGCGGTTCGAACAGGAGGGGTTACACTAAGAAGACTGATCGACTGTTTAGGTGCTAAATAGGAAAAGGATCAAGCGCCAGCAGTGATTTTGATATTCTTGGTATTATCAGCTGTCCAGAAGTTTTGAGAATATATTAGACGTGTAATACATTAAGAACTCATTCATAAAGTTGGAGCTAAACCATTTAGTGCTTTGTAAATAATTAGCAAGATTTTAAAATTGATGTGATGTTTAATAGGGAGCTAATGCAGTGTTGACAGAACCGGGCCAATATGGTCATACTTTCTGGTTCTAGTAAGTACTCATGCTGCTGCGTTTTGGACCAGTGAGCAGGGCAACCACCCAGTAGAGCATTACAATAATCTACCCTTGAGGTCACGAATGCATGAACTGTTCTGCATTCGTCATTGAGAGCATATGTTGTAATTTAGATATATTTTTAAGTTGGAAGAATGGTTTTTATCCAATAATTAGAATTTCTTTTTTTTTTAGAATAAGGCAGTAGGGAATTATTTTTTATATCATCTATGCATTCAGATATTTTTTTCAGATATAAGTTTTGCTAGGGCGTGAAGAAATATAGAGCTGAAAATCAGTATAACAGTGAAAATTAACGGCATGCTTCCTAATGATATCTCCCAAATGTAACATGTACAGGGTGATATCTAATCTTTTATTGCTACAAACTGATAACGGTCACCATGCAAATGCAATTCCACTAATGCCAACATCATTTTCGAGTCTAATCAAAAGAGTGTTGTGGTCGACGGTATCAAATGCAGTGCTAAGATCAAGTAACTCTAATAGAGAGATACAACCACGGTCGGATCATAAGAGCAAATCATTTGTAACTCAAATGAGAGCGGTCTCAGTACTATCATAAAGTCTAAATCCTGACTGGAAATCCTCACAGATACCATTTCTTTCTAAAAAAGGAGCATAGTTGTGAGGACACTGCCTTTTCTAGTAACTTTGACAGAAAGGGTAGATTCGAGATCGCCTGTAATTAGATAATTCTGTAGGATAAAGTTCTGTTTTTCAAATAAGCGCTTTAATAATATCCAAAAATGATAAAATGATAAAATGATCATGTACCGGGAGGTCAGGTGTGCAAGGAGCAATTATCATACGAGCTCATTATGCAGTTTTACGAGTACTGTGTCAAGAGAAATAAGTACTGTTATTAAGTGTTAATAAGTACTGTAAATAGCACTGTTCAGATTGGCACTGTCCATCCTAAACTGTATCCCAGATAAAAATTAGTGCATCCCTAACAGGAAGTTGACAATAAAATGCCAGCTGTGCTTGTTATTTCTGGTGGATTTGAAAGTGTGCATCAATTTTTCCTTTTAGGTTAATATAAAGCATGATGCAGTCATGGCAACATTACTTTAACAGTTAATGATTTAACCAACTTTAAAATAATTTATTAAGTTAACCGAGATCCAAATAGACACATTTTTTTAATGAGTTAAAATAAAAATATATATCTATTGTTAAGATTATAATCTATAGTAACTGTTAGGCTCAAAAATTTTCATTAGTATTTTTATCATAGTTTTCAAGTTTAATGTCATATTTAGTATTTTTGTTATAAAATATCTAAACATCTTTATAATGACTTGTACAGCCAATTTGATTATACCAGTACTTAAAAATGTCGTTACTTAGAACCTAAACTTGGCATAAACTTTAAACTTGTCACTCAAATCTGTTTGGTTGATTGGAATGAAACAAAGATGTTGATCCAGGAACATGTGCTTCAGGTTCACCGTTACTGTAGCGTTTGCCAACCTCTAGTGGCTGATGATGGAACTGCAGGACATTCATGAGATAAGCTGACGCTAAATTCATAGAAAGTGCTCCAAATTAACCACTAGAGGGAGTAATACTCACACTTAAAATAAAACTGAAACCCTATTCAGGCATGATATAATACACAGCACCAGTCAAAACTTTGGGAGCAATGCTTCTGAAAGAAGTCTCTTCTGCTCACCAAATCTGTAATTATTTGGTCAAAAATACAGTAAAAGCAGTAATATTGTGAAATAATATTAAAATGTAAAATAATATCTGTTTTAATGGTTTAATGGTCTGAATACTAGCTTCAATGCTTTTGAGAAATCAGGAAATAAAACAATAAATAGCAGTGAAATGCAAAAATGAAATAGCACCGGTTATGTGATTTGTTATGAAACACCTTTAGCAAAGTTGTTTCCGTTTAACAGTAAATCTGTACTGATTTTTTTTTTTTTACTTAAAGGACAGTTTGGTCCATATACCAATATATTGACCGAGCAGCCATCAAGTGTTAGACAGTACCCTGGGTTATTATGTGCAGAGGTTTTTGGTCCAATATTTAGAAACTCTGTTTTTTCAGAATTAAATAGTAAGAAATACCTAGTCAAAAATAAAGCTGAGTATCATCAGCATAACAGTTAAAACTAACGCTATGCTTCCTAATGATGTCTCCCAAGCATAGCATGTACAGGGCAACGGTCCTAGCACTGAGCCTTGCGGTACTCCATACTGAAATTGTGATCGGTGTTACATGTCTTCATTTACTGCTACAAACTGAATTTTGACTATCTGACCTATGATTAAACTATGCCAATGCAATTCCACTAATGCCAAGATCATTTTAGTGTCTATTCAAAAGAATGTTGTGGTCAATGGTATCAAATGAAATGCTAAGATGCAGTAGGCTTACCATATTTGTAACAGGAAGTTGGCTTTGCAGCCTTGGCTAAATTGAGTATCATCATAAAGTCAAGTTTTATGAAGGAAAGCAAGCACGCAATGAACAGCTGCCACAAAACATAGATACCTTCAATATACAGGAACAATGCAATACCATCTTTACAGAGAACATGTTTTTGCATCATTGTTGGTTTACATCAGGGCCATTTTCGACTATTGTGGTGCCATAAGCTGACATTGACATGTTGAGGGCGACAAGGGTTGATTACAGCACATTTATGTTCATGCTTTTGTTAGTCAAAGTCAAAGTTACTTGCATTGCATTTAGTCATTTCAAGCATTCGCTGGGAATCAAACCCATGACCATGGCATTGTTAGCACCAAGCTCTAGTGGTTGAGCTACATTTTCAATACTATATAATCAGGGCTTGACATTACCTTTTTGCTCACCAGCCAAAGTTACTATAGCCACCCAGCATTTTCACTGGCCACAATTCTTACATCGGTCTCATAATTTGGCTGCAGGTACATTAGGCTACTGTCACTTTAAGTCCGGATGCACAGGAATGAGTAAAATGTATCTATTGTGCAGAAAATAAGTATTGGAAGTGTTTCAGACATTTCAGTATCGATATTTTTGTCAACATTGTACTTAGTTTATCATTTCAGATGCCTTTTTAAAAGACTACAATTGAAAAATGTATATATTACATTTTTCTCCATTGGTTTGGCTCATTTCTTGAAACAGAAATTACATTCTCAAAACAACATGGACAAGTCTCCAAACCAGTTGGAAATTGTTCACAACAATAGCATTTCTCATTCATTTCATCAAATTGCAAATATTTAAGTTCATGTCTCAATGTCTCAGTGTAACGGAATCCACTGGAGGCAAGGTTTTAGAACCCAAGTGCAGTTTACGCAGATAAACCAAAATCCATAAACAATAAACTTGACTTAACAAGAAACAAATAACCAATAAACAAAAGGCTTGACTACCAAACTCCAGAACAGAAACAAAAGACTTGACTACACACTCACCAACAGTGGGTAACACATTCAATCACAGACAAAGACACATGGCAAACATGAGGGCTTAAATACATAGACTGATGACAAGACAAGACACACCTGTGAACAGTGATCAACCTATTAACCAATGACAACATGACACAACAGAACACAAGACCAGGGAGCACATGGCAGGATCACATGACAAACCAGGAAGTGCATGACAACACATGACTGTGAACATGATAAACTAAAAACATGAAACGTGAACCAACACCTAAACACCCTGTGACAGATCCCCCCCTCTATGGGCGGCCCCTGACGCCCAAACATAAATATTCAACACACAAAGTCTTGGGGGCAGACTTGGGAGGGATGGTGGGCCAGGCCCGTGCCAAGGCACCGGACATGGACCCTGGCGTGGCTGGGACGGGCCTGGGAGTGTGGGCGGACCTGGACCCTGAGGCGTGGGGCGGACCTGGACCCTGAGGCGTGGCGTGGGCGGACCTGGACCCTGAGGTGTGGCGGACCTGGACCCTGAGGCGTGGCGTGGGCGGACCTGGACCCTGAGGCGTGGCGAACCTGGACCCTGAGGCGTAAGCGTGGGCGGACCTGGACCCTCAGGCGTGGCCGTGGTGGCCATGGCGGATCAGGAGCCGTGGGCGGCCATGGCGGATCAGGAGCCGTGGGCGGCCATGGCGGTAACGGTGGCTCAAGGGGCCATGGCGATTCTGGCAGTTTAGGGGGCCATGGCGGTAACGGTGGCTCAAGGGGCCATGGCGATTCTGGCAGTTTAGGGGGCCATGGCGGTAACAGTAGTTCAGGGGGACATGGTGGTAACAGTAGTTCAGGGGACATGGCGGTAACAGTAGTTCAGGGGGACATGGCGGTAACAGTAGTTCAGGGGGACATGGCTGTAACAGTAGTTCAGGGGACACGGTGGTAACAGTAGTTCAGGGGACATGGCGGTAACAGTAGTTCAGGGGACCATGGCAGTAACGGAAGTTCAGGGGCCATGGCGGCAATGGTAGTTCAGGGGCCACGGCGGCGTGGCCTCGTGGCTTCAATGTACTTTGCCCCAAAGATTTTCTTGGGCAGGACTAAGGGGTCTTGGGCTGGAGCATGGACGTGGGCTGGAGCCGGGGCGGCCTCGTGGGCTGGAGCCGGGGCCTGACGTGGGCTGGAGCCGGGCCTGGACATGGGCTGGAGCCTGGATGGCCTGGACATGGGCTGGAGCCTGGATGGCCTGGACGTGGGCTGGAGCCTGGATGGCCTGGACGTGGGCTGGAGCCTGGATGGCCTGGACGTGGGCTGGAGCCTGGATGGCCTGGACGTGGGCTGGAGCCTGGATGGCCTGGACGTGGGCTGGAGCCTGGATGGCCTGGACGTGGGCTGGAGCCTGGATGGCCTGGACGGCCTGGACGTGGGCTGGTCTGGGACTGTGGGGCTCCTCGTCCACCATTCCTACAGTGAACGAGGACCCACTCAAGACCAGGGCATGGTCGAGGTATACCTCCAGGGACCAATGAATTTTACCTCCTGGAAGCTGGGAGCGTACAGGCTCATTTAGTCCATACCTAAAGATGTCCTTCAGCGCCACATCATTAAAATTGACTAGGCAGCACAGTCCACAAAAATCCTCCACGTAATCCTCTATGGAGCGGTGACCTTGGCGCACATTCAGGATGGCGACTGCTGGGTTCATGGTTGTCGGTCTGTGATTCTGTAACCTGTAAGATCCACTGGAGGCAAAGTTTTAGAACCCAAGTGCAGTTTATTCAGATAAACCAAAATCCATAAACAATAAACTTGACTTAACAAGAAACAAATAACCAATAAACAAAAGACTTGACTACCAAACTCCAAAACAGAACCAAAAGACTTGACTTGACTACACACTCACCAACAGTGGGTAATACATTCAATCACAGACAAAGACACATGGCAAACATGAGGACTTAAATACACAGACTGAGGACAAGACAAGACACACCTGTGAACAGTGATCAACCTATTAACCAATGACAACATGACACAACAGAACACAAGACCAGGGAGCACATGGCAGGATCACATGACAAACCAGGAAGTGCATGACAACACATGACTGTGAACATGATAAACTATAAACATGAAACGTGAACCAACACCTAAACACCCTGTGACACTCAGTAACTCTTTGCAAATGATTAAGTACAGGTAGCCTACATTTAGCACATTTTCCAAGTGAATAGATCTTGTTTATCTAAACTGACTGTTTGATTCTCAGTCTAATGGTCGTTCGCTCCAAAACGTATCAGCGTCATCTCATTGTATAAGTCATCACATGCACAATAGTCTGTTTGATTGTCAAAATTAGTCAAGAACATAATACCACATCATATATGAATCCCTTGGAACATTTGATACATTTATTACAGCAATTGGCAGTCAGGTGAAACTAGAACTTGACTAACAAAGGAGGAGTTTCACACATCTCAGATGACCAATCAAAAGATCATTAGTTACCTGACAGGTGGTTGTCCATGACTGTGAATGCTGACAAGCATGTATGTAAAGAAACCATGCAGGACCAGTACAATTTCTGAACATGGAGGCACCTGGGCAAGTAAATGAACAAGGGCAACTGCCTGCTCGAGGGAGAGGAAGAGTGAGGATGAGAGGGGGAGCCTGTGGAGGTAGAGGGCTACAGTTGGGAAGAGGGAATGAGAGGGGTAGAGAGGGGATGAGAAGGGTAGAGAGGGGAAGAGGGAATGAGAGGGGAAGAGGGAATGAGAGGGGAAGAGAGGGGATGAGAGGGAATCAGAGGGGTAGAGAGGGTAAGAGGGAATCAGAGGGGTAGAGAGGGTAAGAGGGAATGAGAGGGTTAGAGGGAATGAGAGGGGTAGAGAGGGAATCAGAGGGGTAGAGAGGGGATGAGGGAATGAGAGGGGTAGAGAGGGAAAGAGAGGGGTATAGAGGGGATGGGAGGGGTAGAGAGGGAAAGAGGGAGTGAGAGGGAATCAGAGGGGTAGAGAGGGTAAGAGGGAATGAGAGGGAATCAGAGGGGTAGAGAGGGGATGGGAGGGGTAGAGAGGGTAAGAGGGAGTGAGAGGAATCAGAGGGGTGGAGAGGGAATGAGAGGAATCAGAGGGGTAGAGAGGGGATGAGAGGGGTAGAGAGGGGATGAGAGAGGTAGAGAGGGAATCAGAGGGGTAGAGAGGGGTAGTGGGGTAGAGAGGGGATGAGAGGGGTAGAGAGGGAATCAGAGGGGTAGAGAGGGGATGAGAGGGGTAGAGAGTGGAAGAGGGAATGAGAGGGGAATAGGGAATCAGAGGGGTAGTGGGGTAGAGAGGGGATGAGAGGGGTAGAGATGGGATGAGAGGGGTAGAGAGGGGAGGAGGGGTAGAGAGGGAATCAGAGGGGTAGAGAGGGGATGAGAGGGGTAGAGAGTGGAAGAGGGAAAGAGAGGGGTATAGAGGGGATGGGAGGGGGTAGAGAGGGTAAGAGGGAGTGAGAGGGAATCAGAGGGGTAGAGAGGGTAAGAGGGAATGAGAGAGAATCAGAGGGGTAGAGGGGATGGGAGGGGTAGAGAGGGTAAGAGGGAGTGAGAGGGAATCAGAGGGGTAGAGAGGGTAAGAGGGAATGAGAGGGAATCAGAGGGGTAGAGAGGGAAAGAGAGGGGTAGAGAGGGGATGAGAGGGGTAGAGAGGGGATGAGAGAGGTAGAGAGGGAATCAGAGGGGTAGAGAGGGGATGAGGGGGTAGTGGGGTAGAGAGGGGTAGAGAGGGAATCAGAGGGGTAGAGAGGGGATGAGAGGGGTAGAGAGTGGAAGAGGGAATGAGAGGGGAATAGGGAATCAGAGGGGTAGTGGGGTAGAGAGGGGATGAGAGGGGTAGAGATGGGATGAGAGGGGTAGAGAGGGGAAGAGGGGTAGAGAGGGAATCAGAGGGGTAGTGGGGTAGAGAGGGGATGAGAGGGGTAGAGAATGGAAGAGGGAATGAGAGGGGAATAGGGAATCAGAGGGGTAGTGGGGTAGAGAGGGGATGAGAGGGGTAGAGATGGGATGAGAGGGGAAGAGGGGTAGAGAGGGAATCAGAGGGGTAGAGAGGGGTAGAGAGGGGATGAGGGAATGAGAGGGAATGAGAGGGAAAGACCTGGAGTAGGATATGGCCGAAGAAGACGGGGACCATATTTATCATGCGATTCGGGAAACCTTGGTACCCATGGGTTGATATTGAGAGAGGCTGGACAGAGAGTTCAGCCCAACCTCAGCAGATATAAAAAACAAACCTGTAAAAATGCATGAATGACTAAAATACTAAATAAATATTTTCATCAATATGCTGTTTGGTCAATATATTCATATACTTTACTCTTACAATATCTCTGAAAAAAATCTAACCCAGATTATATCATTTGAAAAGTGGAAAATTTACAAGTGTTTAAGATTGAGAACAGCGGCGTGTGGATGGCCAGGAGAGTGAGGACGGTGGCCAGGAGAGGGATGGTGAGGACAGTGACCAGTGAAGAACTGTTAGTTGTGAAATCTTTATTTACAGCACTGTAGGCTGCATATATTTTTCATTGTTTTTTGTTTGTGTGTTTATATAACAGTATATTATGCTGTATACATTTTCTTTTTGATGTATGGAAGTTACTCTGATGTATGGAAGTTACTTCACGTGTGTGAATGATAATCGTAAGGCACGGCAAGGCAAGGCAAGTTTATTTATATAGCACATTTCATACACAATGGCAATTCAAAGTGCTTTACATAGAAAAGGGAATTAAAATAGTGATAACATATGCATAAGAAATAAGAATACCATAATTGGTAACAATTTCCTTGGCAGTGTGAGTGCAACGTGTGATGTCAAACCTTGGAGGCTACTCTTACCCTAAAATCCTATTTATTTTTTTCAGTTTTATACACTTGAATTCTGTTAGCTAGACAAAAAAAAAAGTACAGTAACCATTGTCCATGAATGACTGGGCTAAGACTGAAAGGTGTACATTAGGGATATTTCAATGGTCCTCTGCCATAGTGACAAAACATTTAAACATTTTGACCTGCAATGCTTACACAATGCCAAAGGGATGAAGCATTTTGGGGGCACTGACTGTTTAAATGAGAAAGAAATTTAGTTTTAACACATGAGTGAACTGTTTTGGGAGAGGTATGAGCTTTTGCAGGTGAACCATGGTGTTGTGCCGAACCATCCACGTTATTTTGGCAAAAGCACCAAAAGTGTTGAGAACGTTCGGTCTGTTTCAAGAAATGAGCCAAAGCAAATGAGAAGGATCTTTGCCATTTTGGTGGCACTGACTATTTATATGGAAAAGGAATTTAGCTCTGAAGCATGAGTGAACAGTTTTGGGAGAGATATTAGCTTTTGCAAGTGAGCTATAGCAAGTGAGCTTGTGCTGAATGATCTTACAGTTTTGAGAATGTAATTTCTGTTTCAAGAAATGGGCCGAACCAATGGAGAAAAACTGTATATGTAAAATTCAACCCACCATAGTGGCTATAAAGGGTCTGCTTTACACGCCACTGCTGAAATACATACGCATTTGACGAATAATGTCAAGCCCTGTATATAATGCATGAAACCACTTGAGGCTGTACATTCAGGTGATTATATTATGATTAAAGAGGTTTTAGGCTATTTTCTTGGCCTGGTGCTATAAGAACACAGCTTAATATTATAGGAAATTTTACAAAAATATATTATGTATAAGAGGTTACATTTATAAAATATCAACTTTTTTTTATTTCACAAAGTAAGAAAGGCATACAGGTTTGTAATGACATGAGAGTGAATAAATGATGACAGAACATTTCCCTTCATAGATTGGCTATTTCACTGTGGCATTGACTCTAGCTCGAAAGGCTTGAGTCTCAGCTGTTTCGGTCATGTGATGTTGCTCGTGGGTTCGTTGATCTCAGCCACTTTAATGATCCCCTTAGACATCGACATGATCTGACCACATTTGAACAGATCCATGAAGGCCTGCTTAAAGTCCCCAGACAATGTGTAGAGTGGCAAGTTGAAAATGATGTTGAGAACAGCGATTGGCCTCGAGATAATGTAGGCGGCATGAGCGCAGCGGTCCAGCATGCAGTTGGTTTCTGGAGTGAGTCTCGTGTAGATTCTCAGAGCTCGTAGCACGTGAAAGGGAAGAAAACAAAATACAAAGCACGTCAATACCAACACGATGAGTCGCCTCGCTTTAACCCGTTTCGTGCTTCCCATATGAGGTCCCTTCTTTAGTTCTTTAATGATGCGCCAATAGCACAGACAGACCACAACCAGAGGAAGCAAATACCCCAGTACGGTCAATGCCCAACTATACGGCCAGATGTATTTTGGGTCGTTGCTCGCAAAGTCCAAGCAGGATGTCTTGTTGTTCATTTCATCCAGGTTAAACAGGTTAAAAACCGAATCATCTCAGCCACCGTCACGGCCCAAACCAAGACGCAAGCCAACACGCCCCATCGCTTCTGCTTGATGCTGTTCATGCGCAACGGATGCACGATCGCCACGTACCGGAAGATGGCCAGACAGGTGAGGAAGAGGATGCTGCCGTACAGGTTGAAGTGGTAGATGAAGCGCACAAAGCGGCACATGACGATCCCCAGCATCCATGAGTCATTGAGGACGTAGTAGATTAGGAAGGGCAAGCTGACCATGAAGAGAAGGTCAGTGATGACGAGGTTCACCATGATGATGGTGCTGCTCTTCCAGGGACGAACTTTGAGCACATAGACCAGCAGAGCGGTGATGTTACCCACAACGCCCACGATGAAGAGGACACCGTATGTGTAGGGCAGATAGTAGCGCTTGACGAGATCGTCCACATCGGTGCAGTTGTCACTTGAGCTGTTACTCGAGCCGTAGTAAAGGTTGCTCGCCATGGTTGATCTTGCAGAAAGAAAAATCATGCAAAGTAGATATGCTAAAATTATTAGTATTTCAAAGAATGTTCTTGTTCTCTGTTTGGCATTTGAATACCTCAGCAATGTGATGAACTGATCTATCCAACGAGATGCAATGAAAGAAGAGAAGGTTCCACACACCAAGTAGGTGTCAGTTTCAGCAATATTTTTGTATATTGTCAGCCATATTTTTAAAAATAGAATGAAGTCATCAAAATAACCCTGATACAGAACTGTTTGATGACTTCCTTATATCTTTAAACATTATGGCTGTCTTTATTAAATTTAACATGAAAAATGACACCCACTCAGTTTCATTTCTTGATACCGCAGTCTAATTAGAATCGGGGACTTCTTAGTTTAGTTATTGAACAAATTGTACATCATTGAAGAGGAGGTAATATTGAAAGTAGACTCTTACAGAGGGGTTGCAAATGGATTTTTGACTTGACTGAGTAAAAATTTTAACAATGACAATGTTGCAAAAGGTCTTGTTGATAATTTTAAAAGATTATGTAAGAGTGGTTGTATAATGCACTTAAACTTTGAATGCCTGACATGAATTCCTGGGATTTCAGGCACAACTTTGTTAAGCCTAATTTCACACGTTAACATCATAAAAGGTTGCTCAACCACCTAAAACAATGCAGTCTGCATATAATCATTGTTTAAACAGTGCAATAAAACAGTCTAATGCACAGGTAGTTCCAAGTAGGTTTAATCACCATTCTATATTAATGTGCTATTTTCATTGAAGTACACACACATGACAACCACGAGTGAAACATAAGCACTATATACACAGATAAACAAGCTAAACCAGATAACAAGGTGGTGTGGTTAAATGGTAAAGACCTGGACAACTAAATCAACATGAAAAACTACAAAGCAAAACACACGACAGGAAATAACATAAATCCACAAACACACAGGGAATATATGACAGAGGGCTTTCGGAACGAGGCTTTGGAATGGCGGCCATGACGGGATGAGGCTCTGGCATGGCGGCCATGACGGGATGAGGCTCTGGCATGGCGGCCATGATGGCTGGAGACTCTGGCGTGGCGTCAGGGAATGCAGACATTTCTGAAACAGCACCTGCAGCCGAAACTGAGGTAGCTATGAGCACAGAGGGTTCAAAAACTGCGCCAACAGTCAAAATTGAGGCATCAGTGGATGCAGAAAGTTCAGTAACAGAATTTGCGTGACAGAGGCATCAGAGAACACAAGATTAAAAAATAGCGCTCTCGACAGCGGCATCAGAGAACCCAGAGAGTTCAGTAACAGCATTCGTGACAGTAATAATGCCAACAGAAAGTTCAGAAATACAGTCCACCGGTGCAGCCCACACACAAAATGGCGGTAGCCATCACAGGGAGAATCGAAAACAAAAGGTCTATCCTTCAGATATATTTTTAAGATGGAAGAATGCAGTTTTACAGATGCTAGAAACGTGGCTTTCAAATGAGAGATTGTTATCAAAGAGCACACCCAGGTTCCTAACTAAAGATGAAGACTTGACAGAGCAGCCATTAAGTGTTAGACAGTATTAAGGGTTACTAAGTGCTGAGGTTTCATGCTTCCTAATGATATCTCTTAACCGTAGCATGTACAGGACGATATCATTGTTTATTGCTACAAACTGATAACGGTCAGATAAGTATGATTTGAACCATGCCAATGCAATTCTACTAATGCCTACATCATTTTTGAGTCTATTCAAAGGAGTGTTGTGGTCGACGGTATTAAATTCAGCGCTAAGATCAAGTAACACTAATAGAGAGATACAACCACGGTCGGATGATAAGAGCAAATCATTTGTAACTCAAATGAGAGCAGTCTCAGTACTATCATAAAGTCTAAATCATGACTGGAAATCCTCACAGATACCATTTGTTTCTAAAAAAGGAGCATAGTTGTGAGGACACTGCCTTTTCGAGTATCTTTGACAGAAAGGGTAGATTCGAGATCGGCCTGTAATTGACTAATTCTGTAGGATCAAGTTGTGTTTTTTTAATAAGCGGTTTAATAATAGCCAGCCTAAAAGTTTTTGGTACGTATCCGAATGACAAAGATGAATTAATGATATTAAGAAGATCTACGACCCTGGCTACTAATGGTCTATTTGAAGATGTTTTAGCACTCATCCAAGATGCAAAGAATTATTTTGTCATGTGTCATGTGGGGTTTGCATGATAAAATGATCATGTACAGGCAGGTCAGGTGTGCGAGGAGCAATTATCATACAAGCTCATTATGCAGTTTTACGAGCACCGTGTCAAGGGAAATAAATAGCACTGTTCAGATTCGCACACTATCCATCCTAAACTGGATCCCAGATAAGAATTAGTGCATCCCAAACAGGAGTTGACAATAAAATGCCAGCGTGCTTGTTATTTCTGGTGGATTTTAAAGTGTGCATCGAATTTTTCCTTTTAGTTTAAATAAAGCATATCGCAGTCATGGCAACATTACAAAAGAATTTAACCAACTTCAACTTCATTTATTAAGTTAGACGAGATTCAAATAGATGTTTAAATGAAACATTTATATTGTTATTATCTAAACATTTTTATAATGACTTGTACAGCCAATTTAATTATACCAGTACTTAAGAATGTGGTTACTTAAAACCTAAACTTGGCATAAACTGTAAACTTGTCCTCAAATCTGTTTGGTTGATTGTAATGAAACAAAGATGTTGATCCAGGAACATGTGCTTCAGGTTTACCGTTACTTGGAGTGTCAGGACCCACTCGTTGTCGTAATGTCAGTTAAGATCTAATATTGTCACATGGAATCATTGATGATGCCGTTGAAATTTTGCAGAGCGATGACATCTCAGATCATTATCAAGTCTCATGTATACTCAATTTAGCCAAGGCTGCAAAGCCAACTTCCTGTAACAAATATGGTATTTGTTACAGGCGTTTGCCAAGTGTTTACCAACCTCTAGTGGCTGATGATGCGACTGCAGGACATTCACGAGATAGTCAACAAGCTAATGAACTGATAACGGTCAGATAAGTATGATTTAAACAATGCCAATGCAATTCCACTAATGCCAACATAATTTTAGAGTCTATTCAAAAGAATGTGGTTGATGGTATCGAATTAAGTGCTAAGATGCAGTAGGCCTACCATATTTGTTACAGGAAGTTGGCTTTGCAGCCTTGGCTAAATTGAGTATACATGAGACTTGATAATGATCTGAGATGTCATCGCTCTGCTGCAAAATTTCAACGGCATCATCAATGATTCCATGTGACAATATTAGATCTAAAGTGACATTACAACAATGAGTGGGTCCTGGCACTCCAAAAAGGTTCAGAATGTCTCTAAATGCCAATCTCAATGCATCTTTTTCATTTTTTACATGGATATTAAAATCACTCAGCAGCCATATCCCCCTGACTGGTTTACCACTGAAGCTAAGCAGGGCTTAGCCTGGTTAGTACCTGGATGGGAGACCAACTGGACTAGGTAGCTGCTGGTAAAGGTATAAGTGAGGCCAGCAGGGGACGCTCACCCTGTGGTCTGTGTGGGTCCTTAGTGATCGGGACACTTTACTGTCAATAAGCACCGTACTTCGGATGAGATGTTAAACCGAGGTCCTGACTCTCTGTGGTCATTAAAAATCCCAGGATGCATCCTGGCCAAATTTGCCCATTGGCCTCTGTCCATCATGGCCTCCTAATCATCCCCATACCTATATACGATTGTCTTCATCACTCTGTCTCCTCTCCACCAATCAGCTGGTGTGTGGTGGGCATTCTGGCTCAATATGGCTGCCGTCGCATCATCCAGGTGGTGCTGCACATTGGTGGTGGTTGAGGAGATTCCCCCCTTCTATATGCAAAGCGCTTTGAGTGCCTTGAAAAGAGCTTTATAAATGTAACAAATTATATTATTACTATTAAAATCACCAACAATTAGGACTTTATCTGCAGTCAGTACTAATTCTGATAGAAAATCAGCAAATTCTTTAATAAAATTTGTATGGTGCCCTACAGTAGCCAGCACAAATGTCAAACAGGATTTATTTTTAGACCTCTGAGTAATACTGAATTTATTATAAATTACAGCAACACTTCCCCTTTTTACTGTCAGATGTGGCTCGTGTTTATAATGGTAATATTGGGGGTTGACTCATTTAAAGTAATGTAATCGTCTGGTTTTAGCCATGCAGGTTTCTGTCAAACAAAGCACATCTGGATTATGAGAATTGTATTTTAGAGAATTGTATTTTATAGTATAAACATTTTCAAGCGCAAACGAGAACCATTTTGAGGGGATGTCAGGTGTGCAGAAGCTGGCTGAAACACACACAATAAAATAGAATATTAAAATCCCAAAATTGAAAATTTAATAACAACTCACCAAACGAAAATTTGAATATTCTGCTACAGCCCTACTGGGAAGCTTGAATTTCACTCTGCAGAGTCAATTGTGCCATGCTGATATTATTCAAACTCAGTTATCTCTGTTTTGAATGTAGCACTACTGTACATACCAAAACGTGCTCAATGCAAATGTAATTTTAAGCATTTCTTCTACTGTTTATCTTCCATGACAAACAAATTACATTACCCATGAAGTCAAGTTTTATGAAGGAAAGCAAGCACAAAATGAACAACTGCCACAAACATAAACACCTAAAACTGCAGTCTGTATACAATCATTGTTTAAACAGTACACTGTTTAAATAGTGCTGTAAAACCTTCCAAGTAAATTTAATCACCATTCAATATTAATGCATTGTTTTCATTAAAGCATACACACAACGTCTGTCATGCTTGGTGAAAATTAGCAGGCAAAAGAGAGGATATAAATGCTAGGAAGTTAAAGAAAAACACAAGGAAACAGGCAAAACATAAGGGAACTTGGCAAACTCATACAATGGTGGACAAACCACGAGTGAAACATAAGCATTGTGTTTCATATGCAGGCTGGTCAGGCGCCCAGGAGCGAAGCATGATGTGCAAGTGGCCAGGGCGGAGCAGGATGTGCAGGTAGCCAGGGCGAAGCATGATGTGCAAGTGGCCTGGGCGAAGCATGATGTGCAAGTGGCCAGGGCGGCATGATGTGCAAGTGGCCAGGGCGGAGCGGGATGTGCAAGTGGCCTGGGCGAAGCATGATGTGCAAGTGGCCAGGGCGGAGCATGATGTGCAAGTGGCCAGGGCGAAGCATGATGTGCAAGTGGCCTGGGCATGCAAGTGGCCAGGGCGGAGCGGGATGTGAAGGTCGCCAGGGCAAAGCAGGATGCACAGGTGGCCAGGGCCAGAGGAGCAGGATGCAGGTGGCCAGGGAGAAGCATGGTGTGCAGGTGGCCAGGGCGGAGCGGGATGTGAAGGTCGCCAGGGGCGAAGCAGGATGCACAGGTGGCCAGGGCCAGGCGGAGCAGGATGTGCAGGTGGCCAGGAGAAGCATGGTGTGCAGGTGGCCAGGGCGAAGCAGGATGTGCAGGTGGCCAGGCGAAGCAGGATGTGCAGGTGGCCAGGGCGAAGCAGGATGTGCAGGTGGCCAGCGCAAAGCAGGATGTGCAAGTGGCCAGGGAGAAGCATGGTATGGAGTTGACCAGGTCGAAGCAGGATGTGCAGGTTGCCAGCGCGAAGCAGGATGTGCAAGTGGCCTGGGCGGAGCGGGATGTGAAGGTCGCCAGGCGAAGCAGGATGCGCAGGTGGCCAGGGCCAGGGCGAAGCATGATGTGCAAGTGGCCAGGCTAAGCAGGATGTGCAGGTGGCCAGGGCGATGCATGGTGTGCAGGTGGCCAGGGCAAACCAGGATGCAGGTGGCCAGAGAAGCATGGTGTGCAGGTGGCCAGGGTGAAGCAGGATGTGCAGGTGGCCAGGCGAAGCAGGATGTGCAAGTGGCCAGGAGAAGCATGGTGTGCAGGTGGCCAGGCGAAGCAGGATGTGCAGGTGGCCAGGGCGAAGCAGGATGTGCAGGTGGCCAGGCGATGCATGGTGTGCAGGTGGCCAGGGCAAACCAGGATGTGCAGGTGGCCAGGGCGAAGCATGATGTGCAAGTGGCCAGGGAGAAGCATGGTGTGCAGGTGGCCAGGCGAAGCAGGATGTGCAGGTGGCCAGCGCGAAGCAGGATGTGCAAGTGGCCAGGGCGGAGCGGGATGTGAAGGTTGCCAGGGCCAGGGCGAAGAATGATGTGCAAGTGGCCAGGCGAAGCAGGATGTGCAGGTGGCCAGGGAGAAGCATGGTGTGCAGGTGGCCAGGGCGAAGCAGGATGTGCAGGTGTCCAGGGCGAAGCATGGTGTGCAGGTGGCCTGGGCGAAGCAGGATGTGCAGGTGGCCAGGGCGAAGCATGGTGTGCAGGTGGCCTGGGCGAAGCAGGATGTTCAGGTGGCCAGGGTGAAGCATGGTATGCAGGTGGCCAGGCGGCAGGATGTGCAGGTGGCCAGGAGAAGCATGGTGTGCAGGTGGGCAGGGCGAAGCAGGATGTGCAGGTGGCCAGGAGAAGCATGATGTGCAAGTGACCAAGGCGGAGCAGGATGTGCAGGTGGCCAGGAGAAGCATGGTGTGCAGGTGGCCAGGGCGAAGCATGATGTGCAAGTGGCCAGGGCGAAGCATGGTGTGCAAGTGACCAAGGCGGAGCAGGATGTGCAGGTGGCCAGGGCGTAGCAGGTATCCTCAGGGGACCATGGCAGTGCAGGTAGCTAAGGGGACCAATGGCAGTGCAGGTTGCTCAGGGGACCAATGGCGGCACAGGTAGCTCAGGGGACCAATGGCAGTGCAGGTAGCTCAGGGGACCATGGCGGTGCAGGTAGATCAGGGGACCATGGCGGTGCAGGTATCCTCAGGGGATCAATGGCAGTGCAGGTTGCTCAGGGGACCATGGCGGCGCAGGTAGCTCAGGGGACCAATGGCGGCGCAGGTATCTCAGGGGACCATGGCGGCGCAGGTATGCTCAGGGGACCATGGCGGCGCAGGTATCCTCAGGGGACCAATGGCGCGCAGGTAGCTCAGGGGACCATGGCAGTGCAGGTAGCTCAGGGGACCATGGCGGCGCAGGGTATCCTCAGGGGACCACGGCAGTGCAGGTAGCTCAGGGGACCATGGCGTCGCATGTATCCTCAGGGGACCATGGCAGTGCAGGTAGCTCAGGGGACCAATGGCGTCGCATGTATCCTCAGGAGACCATGGCAGTGCAGGTTGCTCAGGGGACCAATGGCAGTGCAGGTTGCTCAGGGGACCAATGGCAGTGCAGGTTGCTCAGGGGACCAATGGCGGCGCAGGTAGCTCAGGGGACCAATGGCAGTGCAGGTAGCTCAGGGGATCAATGGCGGCGCAGGTTGCTCAGGGGACCAATGGCGGCGCAGGTAGCTCAGGGGACCAATGGCAGTGCAGGTAGCTCAGGGGACCAATGGCGGCGCAGGTAGCTCAGGGGACCATGGCGGCGCAGGTATCCTCAGGGGACCATGGCAGTGCAGGTAGCTCAGGGGACCAATGGCGTCGCATGTATCCTCAGGAGACCATGGCAGTGCAGGTAGCTCAGGGGACCAATGGCGCGCAGGTATCCTCAGGGGACCATGGCAGTGCAGGTAGCTCAGGGACCAATGGCAGTGCAGGTAGCTCAGGGGACCATGGCAGTGCAGGTAGCTCAGGGGACCATGGCAGTGCAGGTAGCTCAGGGGACCATGGCAGTGCAGGTAGCTCAGGGGACCATGGCGTCGCATGTATCCTCAGGGGACCATGGCAGTGCAGGTAGCTCAGGGGACCAATGGCAGTGCAGGTAGCTCAGGGGACCATGGCAGTGCAGGTAGCTCAGGGGACCATGGCGGCGCAGGTAGATCAGGGGATCAATGGCAGTGCAGGTAGCTCAGGGGACCATGGCAGTGCAGGTAGCTCAGGGGACCATGGCGGCGCAGGTAGATCAGGGGACCGTGGCGGCGCAGGTAGATCAGGGGATCAATGGCAGTGCAGGTAGCTCAGGGGACCATGGCAGTGCAGGTAGCTCAGGGGACCATGGTGGCGCAGGTAGATCAGGGGATCATGGCGGCGCAGGTAGATCAGGGGATCATGGCGCAGGTAACTCAGGGGACCAATGGCGGTGCAGGTAGCTCAGGGGACCATTTGCATTCATTTATGTCACTTCAAAACACACAAGCTATATGATCCGTCAACAAATGAGCCTCACAGGAGTGATCTTATACATATGATTTTTGACTGTGGGTAAGTGTGCTACTGACAAGCCTAATCAATAACATTCTCAAGTTTTTTATGGAAGAAGGGTCATATTTATATACACGATCAATCAGAACCATCCACATGCCCAGGCCATCATCCTCAAAGATAAATCCCATATGTGGCATATTAAGAAATATAATAATAAGTGCGACTGAATAAGTGTGTCCAAGGCCTAGCTCTTGTGTTTTGGTTTGTTCATGATGTGCACAAAGATAACGGAAAGAAGTTACACAATGCAGTCTTACACAAGAATAAACAAAAATGGACCCTAAGATAAAATAACATATTAACACCTACTGAATGTAAGTTTACTAATATGCTATTATTGCTATGAAATGGCATTAATACTCTGCAGTAAATTGGAGTATGTTTTACAAGGAAATACTATTTCAGTCGTTCTACTTCAAATAGATTCTACTTCAGTCGTATACTTTCCGTTTCTTTATAATTGTTTTTTTATTTTTATTTTATTTACTACCATTTTACCATAGCAATCAGAGTGAAAATTGTTTCTGCACTTTTTTATCCATATTTTCCTAGTTGTATTGTAATACTTAAAATTGATAATCAAACTTCTCATCTGACAGTGTTGCCAACTTTCAAGTTCATCTTAAATAATCGATTTTGATTTTGATTTAGTATCAATTCATATGTATACAGCCTACTGTATAAGGACAAATAAGTCACCTAGTGGGTGATGGCATTACAAATGAATTTTTTTTAAATCTATTTTAACCATCATTACTACACTAATTGTAATAGAAATAATACAAATATTAGAGGGAAAATATTTTAAGTGGTCATTAATGGACTATAATTATTGCACAAATAGTATTTAGTACCAAAAGATCTCCTCAAAATATTCAATAAATATTACTGAACTTAAACATAAAACATTTATTTAATTGAAAAATAGTTAAGGTGTATGGCCAATGTATACGAGTATGAGTGGGACAAATTAGTAAGGAAGGGCTAAATACAACAACAAAAAAACATAACATTAATGTTACTAATGTTGCATCTCCATCACTCTCCATACTAAAATGATACAGTAAATGTGGTTGACGTTATAGTCATTGCACACTATGCTGTGCTGATCACCAAAAATCGCTGCAAATACCTTTAAAGTGAAGCTGTTGTCTATCCACTTAAGCCATTCAAATGCATTGACAGTGCCGGTTTGTTTCGAACTATTGACAACTCCATGATCCACGTGATCGCGCCGCACCGCCAGGAGATGAACGCATGTCGCAAATTTGTTATTTAACGGCTCTGGCTTTAACTGTTATGCCACATCAAGTGCGCCAAAATGATATTTATTGTTTCATATCAAAAGCAGATTTGGTAATTTGACGTGAGATTTACGTGGCATGAGGGCGTGAGACAGAGCCTGAAAGCATGAGCCTCAACCCTGATCTGATCTGTCAGCGCTCATCAATGGCTCAAAATGGCTGTGTCTGAAAACTTAGGCAACTGACTGCATGTTGCCAAACTTCTAGAGCGAGCTTTGGTGAAAACACTGAAGTTTCAACTTACAATTAAATTTGTACTAAGTGACAACTGTGATATTTGAGTTGACTAAACTTAAATTTTAAGGCAGCACAAACACTTACTTTTTTTAAGTTGAAACAACACAAATAATTTGTGCAGTGCACTTTTAGTAGAGCCAACTCAAATTAAACAAATCAGTTCAAATGAACTTTTATGAGTTGGAACTTCCTTTTCCGAGTCCTTGAAAATGCCACATTTTAAGCAATCTGAATTGTTTCATTGTTTTGAGTTTTATGAACTTGTTTCTTTTAATATAGACTAACTTAAATTAAACCGAAACTGGGCTGGGATATCTATTTCCCAGCATGCTTTGCCATGGCACTCAAAAGGGAAAGTAAATGCCAAAATTAAGTGTTATATATGTTTGTTTGTTTGTTTGTTTTGTTTTTTTCTGCAAGATTGACGTTAAGTGTGAGATTTAGTAGTGTTTAATATTTTTTTATGCTAGTTTAGAAGAGTTTCGGTTATGTTGGGTTTTTGGAACAACATTGCTGTCTGAAAATGTAGTCTCTACCCCTAAACCTAACCCTACCCATAAGATATCCCTAAACTCCTAAAATGATCCCTAAAATGATATGTGAATAACACTGATGTAGAAGAACCTACGCCTGGTTGAAAATCTAAACTTGGCATAAACTGTAAACTTGCTCAAATCTGTTTGGTTGATTGGAGTGAATCAAAGATGTTGATCCAGGAACATGTGCTTCAGGTTCACCGTTACTGTAGCGTTTGCCAACCTCTAGTGGCTGACATTCATGAGATCTATCTATTGTTCTCTCTCATCTATCTATCTATCTATCTATCTTTTTCTCTCTTATTATTTATCAATCTCTTAGGAAAGTGCTCCAAATTAACCACTAGAGGAGTAATACTCACATTTAAATTTAAGATGAAACCCTATAAAGGCATGATATAATACAGTGCCTATAGCATATTAATTCACAGTACTACAACCAGAATATGTCATTTTAATATTTAATTGTAATATGTTTAATCTGATTAATTGTTGCCACCTTTTCAACCAAACTGGACACCACAAATTTGACTTGTGCAACTTAAAAATAAAGAAAAACACAAAGAAAACTGACCAGTCGCATTAAAACTTTAAAATCAAGCCTTGTGTTGACCAATTCAAATCTGCCAGTTTATCTGATGGATAAACACACAGCATAAAACCCACCAGTGTCACTCTGAAAATCAAGCAATCACTGGTGATTTAGCCAAGTGAAATCCTCCGAGCATGATAGAATGTGGTTTGACTAAAATAGGATCTGATGGCCTATTTTAGGTGACTAGAAAATGAGAGCATGTTGAAAAGCAGGCCAGACTGAAGGGCAGGCAGTGTTTCTGCATCAGAAGGCGGAGAATCTATATGTGGATCCAGCCTCTGATTGTCAGAACAAACTCTCAGATCGGTATCGCCAAACTCGATGCTGGATCAGTTCAGTCGCTCAGGTGGGGCCCCTGCTTTGAATTTCAGATCTTCACACTTAGACAGAAGGTGGAGACACCATAAGCGACGAAGCTTGCAGTAAACAGCACTTATCTTGGCACGGCAACATATCATCGTCTTGCTGTGCCATTCCGCCCACAAATAATGTGTGACGACCTGCTGTCAAACTGGCCTTTTATTGCCCTGCATCGCACAAACAACCATAAAACCATAAACTGCATTGGGGGACGAGACCTTGTTATTCATTCAGATTGTTGGTAGCATCGACAAAGAGTATGTTTGTTACAGTCTGAGCGTATAATCTATGCAAGTATGTGAACACTAATGCTATGAGATGATTTCACATGTCGCTGCGTTTGGAAATGTGTCAGAATGCAACTCATAATGCAATGCAAGCATGTGTTGTTGTTTGGCCATTAGTGGAAACTGTTCATTTGTGGCCAGTTAATTAAACGTCTTTATATCTAGATAACCGAATGATAATGCATCTGTTTCAATGATAGACATTTGAAAGTAACTTGCAATGCAATGCAAAAGCATTCAGTTGTTCAAGCTCAATTTCACATATTGTTTAGTTTCAAAATGTGGCAATGTGGCGCTACAGCGTGCATCAGCATAACCCAAATATTCACAGTCAGAACTGTGAATTCATGAAATAATCAGTAGTTAGTAGTAGTAGAAACAGAAAGACAGGGTGGGGCATATCAAACAGCTCCTCCCCTTTTTTAAAAAAAACAGCCAATAGTGTTTAGTTTATAACACAGTTCGGTCAGAGCCGTTGCGCTCGGTAAAGCCACATTTCCTCATAATCTCCTCCTTATTGCTTTAAAATGCAGCATTCTTTGCAGAATTCAAATGGATCCGATCTGGTCTGAGGTGACTCGATCACATTATCTGCTCTGTGTATCATGACTCTGGACCGACTCAATCACATGATCCGCTCTGTGCTGTTGTGACTCTGGACCAGAGCTGTGGTGGATCACCTGATGCTAACGTGAAACCAGACTTCATTCCCCCAGTGGTCTGAATTATATAGTGTATGTCTGATCGTTCCCTATCCTCTATATAGTGCACTGTCTGATCGTTCCCTATCCTCTATATAGTGGACTGTCTGTTCGTTCCCTATCCCCTATATAGTGGACTGTCTGATCGCTTCCTCATCCCTATATAGTGCACTGTCTGATCGCTCCCTATCCTCTATATAGTGCACTGTCTGATCGCTCCTCATCCTCATATAGTGGACTGTCTGATCGCTCCTCATCCTCTATATAGTGCACTGTCTGATCGCTCCTCATCCTCTATATAGTGGACTGTCTGATCGCTCTCATCCCCTATATAGTGCACTGTCTGATCGCTCTCATCCTCTATATAGTGCACTGTCTGATCGCTCTCATCCTCTATAGTGGACTGTCTGATCGCTCCTATCCCCTATATAGTGCACTGTCTGATCGCTCCTATCCTCTATATAGTGCACTGTCTGATCGCTCTCATCCTCTATATAGTGCACTGTCTGATCGCTCTCATCCTCATATAGTGCACTGTCTGATCGCTCCTCATCCCCTATATAGTGCACTGTCTGATCGCTCTCATCCTCTATATAGTGCACTGTCTGATCGCTCCTCATCCCCTATAGTGCACCGTCTGATCGCTCATCCTCATATAGTGCACTGTCTGATCGCTCTCATCCCCTATATAGTGCACACCGTCTGATCGCTCCTCATCCCCTATATAGTGCACTGTCTGATCGCTCTCATCCCCTATATAGTGCACTGTCTGATCGCTCATCCTCTATATAGTGCACTGTCTGATCGCTCCTCATCCTCTATATAGTTCACTGTCTGATCGCTTCTCATCCTCGATATAGTGCACTGTCTGATCGTTCTCGTCCCCTATATAGTGCACTGTCTGATCGCTCCATATCCCCTATATAGTGGACTGTCTGATCGCTCCATATCCCCTATATAGTGCACTGTCTGATCGTTCCTCATCCCCTATATAGTGCACTGTCTGATCGCTCCATATCCCCTATATAGTGCACTGTCTGATCGTTCTCATCCCCTATATAGTGGATCGTCTGATCGCTCCATATCCCCTATATAGTGCACTGTCTGATCGCTCTCATCCTCTATAGTGCACTGTCTGATCGCTCTCATCCCCTATATAGTGCACTGTCTGATCGCTCCTATCCCCTATATAGTGCACTGTCTGATCGCTCCTCATCCTCTATATACTGCACTGTCTGATCACTGTTCTCATCCCCTATATAGTGCACTGTCTGATCGCTCTCATCCCCTATATAGTGCACTGTCTGATTGTTCCCTCATCCTCTATATAGTGCACTGTCTGATCGCTCCTCATCCTCTATATAGTGGACTGTCTGTTCGCTCCTATCCCCTATATAGTGGACTGTCTGATCGCTCCTCATCCCCTATATAGTGGACTGTCTGATCGCTCCTATCCTCTATATAGTGCACTATCTGATCGTTCCCTCATCCTCTATATAGTGCACTGTCTGATCATTCCATATCCTCTATATAGTGCACTGTCTGATCGTTCCTCATCCTCTATATAGTGGACTGTCTGATCGCTCTCATCCCCTATATAGTGCACTGTCTGATCGTTCCTCATCCTCTATATAGTGCACTGTCTGATCGCTCCTATCCTCTATATAGTGGACTGTCTGTTCGCTTCCCTATCCCCTATATAGTGCACTGTCTGATCGCCTCATCCTCTATATAGTGCACTGTCTGATCGCTCTCATCCTCTATATAGTGGACTGTCTGATCGCTTCCTCATCCTCTATATAGTGCACTGTCTGATCGCTCCTCATCCCCTATATAGTGCACTGTCTGATCGCTCCCTATCCTCTATATAGTGCACTGTCTGATCGCTCATCCCTATATAGTGCACTGTCTGATCGCTCTCATCCCCTATATAGTGCACTGTCTGATCGCTCCTCATCCTCATATAGTGCACTGTCTGATCGCTCTCATCCCCTATATAGTGCACTGTCTGATCGCTCCTCATCCCCTATATAGTGCACTGTCTGATCATTCCCTATCCTCTATATAGTGCACTGTCTGATCGTTCTCATCCCCTATATAGTGCACTGTCTGATCGTTCCTCATCCCCTATATAGTGCACTGTCTGATCGCTCTCATCCTATATAGTGCACTGTCTGATCATTCCTCATCCCCTATAAAGTGCACTGTCTGATCGCTCCTCATCCCCTTTATAGTCCACTGTCTGATTGTTTCTCATCCCCTATATAGTGCACTGTCTGATCGCTCCTCATCCCCATATAGTGCACTGTCTGATCGCTCCTCATCCTCATATAGTGCACTGTCTGATCGCTCCTCAGCCCCTATATAGTGCACTGTCTGATCGCTCCTCATCCTCTATATAGTGCACTGTCTGATCGCTCTCATCCTCTATATAGTTCACTGTCTGATCGTTCCTCATCCCCATATATAGTGCACTGTCTGATCGCTCTCATCCCCTATATAGTGCACTGTCTGATCGCTCCATATCCCCTATATAGTGCACTGTCTGATCGCTCCATATCCCCTATATAGTGCACTGTCTGATCGCTCCTCATCCCCTATATAGTGCACTGTCTGATCGCTCCATATCCCCATATAGTGCACTGTCTGATCGCTCTCATCCCCTATATAGTGCATCGTCCTGATCGCTCCATATCCCCTATATAGTGCACTGTCTGATCGCTCCTCATCCCCTATATAGTGCACTGTCTGATCGCTCTCATCCTCTATATAGTGAACTGTCTGATCGCTTCCTCATCCCCATATAGTGCACTGTCTGATCGCTCTCATCCTCTATATAGTGGACTGTCTGTCGCTCCCTATCCCCTATATAGTGCACTGTCTGATCGCTCTCATCCCCTATATAGTGCACTGTCTGATCGCTCTCATCCTCTATATAGTGCACTGTCTGATCGCTCTCATCCTCATATAGTGCACTGTCTGATCTGTTCTCATCCCCTATATAGTGCACTGTCTGATCGCTCCTCATCCTCTATATAGTGCACTGTCTGATCGCTCTCATCCTCTATATAGTGCACTGTCTGATCGCTCTCATCCCCATATAGTGCACTGTCTGATCGCTCTCATCCTCTATATAGTGCACTGTCTGATCGCTCTCATCCCCATATAGTGCACTGTCTGATCGCTCCTCATCCCCTATATAGTTCACTGTCTGATCGCTTCTCATCCCCTATATAGTGCACTGTCTGATCGCTCCTCATCCCCTATATAGTGCACTGTCTGATAGTTCCTCATCCCCTATATAGTGCACTGTCTGATCGCTCTCTATCCCCTATATAGTGCACTGTCTGATCATTCCCTCATCCCCATATAGTGCACTGTCTGATCGCTCTCATCTCCTATATAGTGCACTGTCTGATCGCTCCTCATCCCCTATATAGTGCACTGTCTGATCGCTCTCATCCCCTATATAGTGCACTGTCTGATCGCTCCTCATCCTCATATAGTGCACTGTCTGATCGCTCTCATCCCCTATATAGTGCACTGTCTGATCGCTCCTATCCTCTATATAGTTCACTGTCTGATCGCTCTCATCCTCATATAGTGCACTGTCTGATCGCTCTCATCCCCTATATAGTGCACTGTCTGATCGCTCCATATCCCCTATATAGTGCACTGTCTGATCGCTCCATATCCCCTATATAGTGCACTGTCTGATCGCTCTCATCCCCTATATAGTGCACTGTCTGATCGCTCCATATCCCCTATAGTGCACTGTCTGATCGCTCCTCATCCCCTATATAGTGGATCGCCTGATTGTTCCATATCCCCTATATAGTGCACTGTCTGATCGCTCTCATCCCCTATATAGTGCACTGTCTGATCGCTCTCATCCTCTATATAGTGCACTGTCTGATCGCTCCTCATCCTCATATAGTGCACTGTCTGATCGCTCCTCATCCTCTATATAGTGCACTGTCTGATCGCTCTATCCTCTATATAGTGCACTGTCTGATCGCTCTCTATCCCCTATATAGTGCACTGTCTGATCGCTCCTCATCCTCATATAGTGCACTGTCTGATCGTTCCCTATCCTCTATAGTGCACTGTCTGATCGTTCCTATCCCCTATATAGTTCACTGTCTGATCGCTTCCCTATCCCCTATATAGTGCACTGTCTGATCGCTCCTCATCCCCTATATAGTGCACTGTCTGATAGTTCCCTATCCCTATATAGTGCACTGTCTGATCGCTCTCATCCCTATATAGTGCACTGTCTGATCATTCCTATCCCCTATATATAGTGCACTGTCTGATCGCTCCTATCTCCCATATAGTGCACTGTCTGTTCGCTTCCTATCTCCTATATAGTGCACTGACTGATCGCCTCATCCCCTATAGTGCACTTTCTGATCGCTCTCATCCCCTATATAGTGCACTGTCTGATCGCTCCTCATCCCCATATAGTGCACTGTCTGATCGCTCTCATCTCCTATATAGTGCACTGACTGATCGCTCTCATCTCCTATATAGTGCACTGACTGATCGCTCCTATCCCCTATATAGTGCACTGTCTGATCGCTCTATCCCCTATATAGTGCACTGTCTGATCGCTCTCATCCCTATATAGTGCACTGTCTGATCGTTCCTCATCTCCTATATAGTGCACTGTCTGTTTGTTCCCTATCCCCTATATAGTGCACTGTCTGATCGTTCCCTATCCTCTATATAGTGCACTGTCTGATCGCTCCTATCCCCTATATAGTGCACTGTCTGATCGCTCCCTACCCCTATATAGTGCACTGTCTGATCGCTCCTCATCCTCTATATACTGCACTGTCTGATCGTTCTCTATCCCCTATATAGTGCACTGTCTGATCGCTCTCATCCCCTATATAGTGCACTGTCTGATCGCTCCTCATCTCCTATATAGTGCACTGTCTGATCGCCCTCATCTCCTATATAGTGCACTGTCTGATCGCTCTCATCTCCTATATAGTGCACTGTCTGATTGTTCCCTCATCTCCTATATAGTGCACTGTCTGATCGCTCCTCATCTCCTATATAGTGCACTGACTGATCGTTCCTATCCCCTATATAGTGCACTGTCTGATCGTTTCTCATCCCCTATATAGTGCACTGTCTGATCGCTCCTCATCCCCTATATAGTGCACTGTCTGATCGCTCTCATCTCCTATATAGTGCACTGTCTGTTCGCTCCCTATCCCTATATAGTGCACTGTCTGATCGCTCTCATCCTCTATATAGTGCACTGTCTGATCGCTCCTCATCCCCTATATAGTGCACTGTCTGATCGCTCCTCATCCTCTATATAGTGCACTGTCTGATCGCTCTCATCCCCTATATAGTGCACTGTCTGATCATTCCCTATCCCTATATAGTGCACTGTCTGATTGTTCCCTATCCCCTATATAGTGCACTGTCTGATCGCTCCTATCCCCTATATAGTGCACTGTCTGATCGCTTCCTCATCCCCTATATAGTGCACTGTCTGATCGCTCTCATCTCCTATATAGTGCACTGTCTGATCGCCCTATCCCCTATATAGTGCACTGTCTGATCGCTTCCTATCCTCTATATAGTGCACTGTCTGATCGCTCCTCATCCCCTATATAGTGCACTGTCTGATCGCTCTCATCCTCTATATAGTGCACTGTCTGATCGCTCTCATCCACTATATAGTGCACTGTCTGATCATTCCCTATCCCCTATATAGTGCACTGTCTGATTGTTCCCTCATCCCCTATATAGTGCACTGTCTGATCGCTCTCATCCCCTATATAGTGCACTGTCTGATTGTTCCCTATCCCCTATATAGTGCACTGTCTGATCGCTCCTATCCCCTATATAGTGCACTGTCTGATCGCTCTCATCCCCTATATAGTGCACTGTCTGATCGCTCTCATCCCCTATATAGTGCACTGTCTGATCATTCCCATCCCCTATATAGTGCACTGTCTGATTGTTCCCTATCCCCTATATAGTGCACTGTCTGATCGCTCCTATCCCCTATATAGTGCACTGTCTGATCATTCCCTGTCCCCTATATAGTGCACTGTCTGATCGCTTCTCTATCCCTATATAGTGCACTGTCTGATCGCTTCCCTATCCTCTATATAGTGCACTGTCTGATCGCTCTCATCCCCTATATAGTGCACTGTCTGATCGCTCCTCATCCTCTATATAGTGCACTGTCTGATCGTTCTCATCCCCTATATAGTGCACTGTCTGATCGCTCATCCCCTATAGTGCACTGTCTGATCATTCTCATCCTCTATATAGTGCACTGTCTGATCGCTCTATCCCCTATATAGTGCACTGTCTGATCGCTCCTATCCCCTATATAGTGCACTGTCTGATCGCTTCCTCATCCTCTATATAGTGCACTGTCTGATCGCTCCCTCATCCCCTATAGTGCACTGTCTGATCGCTCCTATCCCCTTTATAGTGCACTGTCTGATCGTTTCCTATCCCCTATATAGTGCACTGTCTGATCGCTCCTCATCCCCTATATAGTGCACTGTCTGATCGCCTCATCCCCTATATAGTGCACTGTCGCCCCTATATAGTGCACTGTCTGATCGCTCTCATCCTCTATATAGTGCACTGTCTGATCGCTCTCATCCTCTATATAGTGCACTGTCTGATCGCTCCTCATCCTCATATAGTGCACTGTCTGATCGCTCTCATCCCCTATATAGTGCACTGTCTGATCGCTCCATATCCCCTATATAGTGCACTGTCTGATCGCTCCATATCCCCTATATAGTGCACTGTCTGATCGCTCTCATCCCCTATAGTGCACTGTCTGATCGCTCCATATCCCCTATATAGTGCACTGTCTGATCGCTCCTATCCCTATATAGTGGACTGTCTGATCGCTCCATATCCCCTATATAGTGCACTGTCTGATCGCTTCTATCCCCTATATAGTGCACTGTCTGATCGCTCTATCCTCTATATAGTGAACTGTCTGATCGCTTCCTCATCCTCTATATAGTGCACTGTCTGATCGCTCTCATCCTCTATATAGTGGACTGTCTGATCGCTCCTATCCCCTATATAGTGCACTGTCTGATCGCTCTCATCCCCTATATAGTGCACTATCTGATCGCTCCCTATCCCCTATATAGTGCACTGTCTGATCGCTCCTCATCCCCTATATAGTGCACTGTCTGATCGTTCTCATCCCCTATATAGTGCACTGTCTGATCGCTCCCTATCCTCTATATAGTGCACTGTCTGATCGCTCTCATCCTCTATATAGTGCACTGTCTGATCGTTCTCTATCCCCTATATAGTGCACTGTCTGATCGCTCTCATCCTCTATATAGTGCACTGTCTGATCGCTCCTCATCCCCTATATAGTGCACTGTCTGATCGCCCTCATCCCCTATATAGTTCACTGTCTGATCGCTCCTCATCCCCTATATAGTGCACTGTCTGATCGCTCCTCATCCCCTATATAGTGCACTGTCTGATAGTTCCCTATCCCCTATATAGTGCACTGTCTGATCGTTTCTCATCCCCTATATAGTGCACTGTCTGATCATTCCCTCATCCCCTATATAGTGCACTGTCTGATCGCTCCTATCTCCTATATAGTGCACTGTCTGATCGCTTCCTATCTCCTATATAGTGCACTGACTGATCGCTCCCTATCCCCTATATAGTGCACTGTCTGATCGCTCTCATCCCCTATATAGTGCACTGTCTGATCGCTCTCATCCCCTATCCCTATATAGTGCACTGTCTGATCGCTCCTATCCTCTATATAGTTCACTGTCTGATCGTTCCCTCATCCTCGATATAGTGCACTGTCTGATCGCTCTCATCCCCTATATAGTGCACTGTCTGATCGTTCCATATCCCCTATATAGTGGACTGTCTGATCGCTCCATATCCCTATATAGTGCACTGTCTGATCGCTCTCATCCCCTATATAGTGCACTGTCTGATCGCTCCTATCCCCTATATAGTGCACTGTCTGATCGCTTCTCATCCCCATATAGTGGATCTGTCTGATCGCTCCATATCCCCTATATAGTGCACTGTCTGATCGCTCCTCATCCCCTATATAGTGCACTGTCTGATCGCTCTCATCCTCTATATAGTGAACTGTCTGATAGTTCCTCATCCTCTATATAGTGCACTGTCTGATCGCTCTCATCCTCTATATAGTGGACTGTCTGATCGCTCTCATCCTCATATAGTGCACTGTCTGATCGCTCCTCATCCCCTATATAGTGCACTGTCTGATCGCTCTCATCCTATATAGTGCACTGTCTGATCGCTCCTCATCCCCTATATAGTGCACTGTCTGATCGTTCTCTATCCCCTATATAGTGCACTGTCTGATCGCTTCCTATCCTCTATATAGTGCACTGTCTGATCGCTCCTCATCCTCTATATAGTGCACTGTCTGATCACTGTTCTCATCCCCTATATAGTGCACTGTCTGATCGCTCCTCATCCTCTATATAGTGCACTGTCTGATCGCTCATCCCCTATAGTGCACTGTCTGATCGCTCCTCATCCCCTATAGTGCACTGTCTGATCGCTCCTCATCCCCTATAGTGCACTGTCTGATCGCTCTCATCCCCTATATAGTGCACTGTCTGATAGTTCCCTCATCCCCTATATAGTGCACTGTCTGATCGCTCATCCTATATAGTGCACTGTCTGATCGCTTCCTCATCCCCTATATAGTGCACTGTCTGATCGCTCCTATCTCCTATATAGTGCACTGTCTGATCGCTCCTCATCTCTATATAGTGCACTGTCTGATCGCTCTCATCCCCTATATAGTGCACTGTCTGATCGCTCCTCATCCCCTATAGTGCACTGTCTGATCGCTTCCTCATCCCCTATATAGTGCACTGTCTGATCGCTCATCTCCTATATAGTGCACTGACTGTCTGATCGCTCTATCTCCTATATAGTGCACTGTCTGATCGCTCTCATCCCCTATATAGTGCACTGTCTGATCGCTCCTATCCCCTATATAGTGCACTGTCTGATCGCCTCATCCCCTATATAGTGCACTGTCTGATCGCTCCTCATCTCTATATAGTGCACTGTCTGATCTGTTCCTCATCCCCTATATAGTGCACTGTCTGATCGCTCTCATCCTCTATAGTGCACCGTCTGATCGCTCCTATCCCCTATATAGTGCACTGTCTGATCGCTCCCTATCCCCTATATATAGTGCACTGTCTGATCGCTCCTCATCCTCATATAGTGCACTGTCTGATCGTTCTCATCCCCTATATAGTGCACTGTCTGATCGCTCTCATCCCCTATATAGTGCACTGTCTGATCGCTCCTCATCCCCTATATAGTGCACTGTCTGATCGCTCCTCATCTCCTATATAGTGCACTGTCTGATCGCTCCTATCTCCTATATAGTGCACTGTCTGATCGCTCCTCATCCCCTATATAGTGCACTGTCTGATCGCTCTCATCCCCTATATAGTGCACTGTCTGATCGCTCTCATCCCCTATATAGTGCACTGTCTGATCGCTCTCATCCCCTATAGTGCACTGTCTGATCGCTCTCTATCCTCATATAGTGCACTGTCTGATCGCTCCTCATCCCCTATATAGTGCACTGTCTGATCGCTCCTATCCCCTATATAGTGCACTGTCTGATCGCTCTCATCCTCTATATAGTGCACTGTCTGATCGCTCTCATCCCCTATATAGTGCACTGTCTGATCGCTCATCCTCTATATAGTGCACTGTCTGATCGCTCTATCCCCTATATAGTGCACTGTCTGATCATTCCTATCCCCTATATAGTGCACTGATCGCTCCCTATCCCCTATATAGTGCACTGTCTGATCGCTCTCATCCCCTATATAGTGCACTGTCTGATCGCTCCTCATCCCCTATATAGTGCACTGTCTGATCGCTCCTCATCCCCTATATAGTGCACTGTCTGATCGCTCCTCATCCTATATAGTGCACTGTCTGATCGCTCCTCATCCCCTATATAGTGCACTGTCTGATCGCTCATCCCTCATATAGTGCACTGTCTGATCGCTCTCATCCTCTATATAGTGCAATGTCTGATCGCTCCTATCCCCTATATAGTGCACTGTCTGATCGCTCCTATCCCCTATATAGTGCACTGTCTGATCGCTCCTCATCTCCTATATAGTGCACATGTGGATGATGATAGACATGATGATGATGATGGATGGAGGTGGATGATGATTATGGACATGTGATGATGATGATGATGGACATGTGGATGACATAGACATGGATGATGATGATGATATGTGGATGATGATGATAGGCACTGATTATGGACATGTGGATGATGATGATGATGATGATGATAGACATGTGATGATGATAGACTGTCTGATCATTCCCTGTCCCTATATAGTGCACTGATGATAGACATGTGGATGATGATAGATATGTGATGATGATGGGATGATGGACATGTGGATGATGATGGTGATGATCGATGATGATAGATGATGATGATGGATGATATGATGGTGGATGATGATGATGGACATGGATGCACTGTCTGATCGCTTCCTATCCCTATATAGTGCACTGTCTGATCGTTCCCTATCCCCTTTATAGTGGACTGTGATGATGACATGATATGTGTATGATGGATGATGGATAAGGGATGATGATTATGGACTATGTGGATGATGATGGACATGTGATGATGATGATGGACATGTGATGATGATGATGGACATGTGATGATGATGATGATGAACATGTGGATGATGATGATAGGATGATGATGGACATGTTGATGATGATGTGATGATGATGATTGGACATGTGATGATGATAGACATGTGGATGATGATGATGATGATGATGGATATGTGATAGTGGATTATGGACATGTGGATGATGATGATGGACACAGATGATGATGAGGGAAGGGGATGGAACATGCGATAGGACATCTGATGATGGATACGATGATGATGATGAGGATGTGATGACAGATGGACTGTGATGATGATGATAATGATGATGATATGATGGACATGTGATGATGATGATAGCTGTGTGATGATGGGATGTGATGATGGATATGTGATGATGATGATGGACATGTGATGTCTGATGATAGACATATGTGATGATGATGATGATGGACATGATATGGATGATGGATGATGGATATGTGATGATGATGATGGATGATTATGATGACATGATGATGATGATATGACATGCATGATGGATGATGGACATGGATGATGATGATGGACATGCATGATGATGATGGACATGTGATGATGATGATGGATACTGTGGATGATGATGATGGACATGGAGTGATGATGATGATTGCACTGTCTGATCGCTCCTATCCCCTATATATAGTGCACTGTGATGATGATGATGGACATGTGATGATGATGGACATGTGATGATGATGGACATGGACGATGATGATGATGGACATGTGGATGATGATGATGGATACTGTCTGATCGTTCCTATCCCTATATAGTGCACTGTCAGATCGCTTCCTATCCCCTATATAGTGCACATGTGATGATGATCTGATGGATGTGATGATGGATGATGGATGATGATGGATGATAGATGTATGATGGAAGGCGTGATGATGATGATGACTGTCTGATCGTTCCTATCCACTATATAGTGCACTGTCTGATCGCATCCCTATATAGTGCACTGTCTGATCGCTCCTCATCCCCTATATAGTGCACTGTCTGATCATTCCCTATCCCCATATAGTGCACTGTCTGATCGCTCCTATCCCCTATATAGTGCACTGTCTGATCGCTCACTATATAGTGCACTGTCTGATCGCATGATGATATATCCCTGTGATGATGATGATGATGGATTATGGATGATGCACATGATGATCTGATCGCTGGATGATGATGGATGATAGTGGACTGTGATGACATGGAGGATGATGATAGAGATGTGAGATGATGATGGACATGTGATGACAGAGTTATGGTATGATGATGATGGACATGTGATGATGATGGACATGTGAGTGATGATGATGGACATGTGATGATGATGATGGACATGTGATGATGATGATGATGGACATGCCCGGTGATGATGATGATGGGACATGTGATGATGATGGAGCATGTGATGATGATGATTTAGCCATGATGGATGATGATGATGATGATGCACTGTCTGATCGCCCTATCCCCTATATAGTGCACTGATGATGATGATGATGGATATGATGATGATGATGGACATGTGATGATGATGATGATGATGGATTATGCACTGTCTGATCGTTCCTATCCCCTATATAGTGCACTGTGATGATTGATGTATTTATTGAGTGTGATGATGATGGACATGTGATGATGATGATAGACATGATGATGATGGATGATGATAGACATGTGATGATGATGATAGACATGTGGATGATGATGATGATAGACATGTGATGATGATGATGATGGAAATGTGATGATGATGATGCACTGTCTGATCATTCCCTGTCCCCTATATAGTGCACTGTCTGATCGCTCCTATCCACTATATATTGCACTCTGATCATTTCCTATCCACTATATAGTGCACTGTCTGATCGTTCCACTATATTGTGCACTCTGATCATTCCCTATCCACTATATAGTGCACTCTGATTATTCCCTATCCACTATATAGTGCACTGTCTGATCGTTCCCTATCCCCTATATAGTGCACTGATCGTTCGCCCTATATCCCTTTATAGTGCACTGTCTGATCGCTCCTCATCCTATATAGTGCACATGTGATGATTGATGATGATGGATATGTGAGGATGATGTGATGATGATGATGATGGGATAGACATGTGATGATGGATGGATGATAGCACTGTCTGATCGTTCCCTATCCCCTATTTAGTGCACTGTCTGATCGTTCCTATCCACTATAGTGCACTGTGATGATGATGGATGGAGGATGGAGAGAGACATGTGATGATGATGATGATGATGTCTGATTGGCTCCCTATCCTCATATAGTGCACTGTCTGACTGCTCTCATCCCCTATATAGTGTCCGTGATGATGATGATGATGATGACTGTATGATGGATGATGATGATGATGGACATCAGTGGGATGATGATGACATGTGATGATGATCCTCATGATGATGATGATGATGATCCTTCTCATGATGGATGATGGATGGAGGATGCACTGTCTGATCGTTCTCCTATCCACTATATAGTGCACTGTCTGATCGTTCCCTTTCCCCTATATAGTGCACTGATGATGATGATAGACATGTGATGATGATGATGGATACGTGATGATGACGATGAGCCATGTGGATGATGATGTGATGGATAGTGTGATGATGAAGGATGACATGGATGATGATGATGATGATGATGGATATGTGCACTCTGATCTGATCCCCTATCCCCTATAGTGCACTGTCTGATCGTTCCCTATCCCTATATAGTGCACTGTTCCCTATCCACTATAGTGCACTGTCTGATCGCTATCCCCTATATAGTGCACTGTCTGATCATTCCCTATCCCCTATATAGTGCACTGTCTGATCTCCCTATCCCTATATAGTGCACTGTCTGATCGTTCCTATCCCCTGATATAGTGCACTGTCTGATCCCTATATAGTGCACTGTCTGATCGCTCTCATCCACTATATAGTGCACTGTGTGATGACAGATTGGTGGACATGATGATGATGATGATAGACATGTGATGATGACTGTCTGATCATTCTCATCCCCTATATAGTGCACTGTTGATGTTCCTATCCCTATATAGTGCCTGATCCTTCCTATAGTGCACTGTCTGATCGCTTCCTATCCCCTATATAGTGCACTGTCTGATCGTTCTCATCCCCTATATAGTGCACTGTCTGATCCTTCCCTATCCACTATATAGTGCACTGTCTGATCGCTCCTATCCCTATATAGTGCACATGTGATGATGATGATGGATATGTCTGATCGCTCCTATCCCCTATATAGTGCACTGTCTGATCGATCCTATATAGTGCACTGTCTGATCATTCCCTATCCTATTTAGTGCACTGTGATGATGATCGCTCCTCATCCACTATAGTGCACTGTCTGATCGCTTCCCTATCCTATATAGTGCACTGTTTGATCGCTATCCCCTATATAGTGCACTGTCTGATCGCTCCTATCCCCTATTTAGTGCACTGTCTGATCGCTCCCTATCCACTATAGTGACTGTATGATGATGATGATGATGGACATGTGATGATGATGGACATGTGACTGATCGCTCTCTCCTCTCTATATAGTGCACTGTCTGATCGCTTCCCTATCCCCTATATTGTGCACTGTCTGATCGTTCCCTATCTCCTATATAGTGCACTGTCTGATCGCTCATTCCCTATATATAGTGCACTGTCTGATCGCTTCCCTATCCCTATATAGTGCACTATCTGATCGTTCCTATCCCTATATAGTGCACTGTCTGATCATTCCCTGTCCCTATATAGTGCACTGTGATCATTTCCTCATCCACTATGTGATGATGATGATGGATGATGGACATGTGATGATGATTATGGACATGTGATGATGATCATGTGATGATGATGATGGACATGTGATGATGATTATGGACATCTGATGAGATGATGATGATTATGATCCATGATGATAGTGATGTCTGATCGCTCCCTATCCCCTATATAGTGCACTGATGGACATGGATGATGATAGACATGATGATGAAGGATGATGATGATGATGAGTGATGATAGACATGTGTGGATAGTAATGATGGACATGTATTGATGATAGACATGTGATTATGATGATGATGATGGACATGTGATGATGATTAAATGGATACGTGACATGTGAGTGGATGATGATAGACATGTATGGATGATGATGATGGACTGATGATGATGGACATGTGATGATGATGATGGACATGGATGATGATGATGGACATGTGATGAATGATGATGATGATGATGGACATGTGATGATGATAGTGACATGTGATGATGATGATGATGATACTGGTGATGATGATGATGATGATGATGATGGACATGTGATGATGATGATAGACATGTGATGATGATGATGGACGTATGATGATGATGAACATGTGATGATGATGATGATGATGATGATGATGGACATGTGATGATTATGGACATGTATTGATGATGATAGACATGCTGATGATGATGATGGACATGCGATGATGATGATAGACATGTATTGATGATGATGGACATGTGATGATGAGCATCTTGATATTGATGATGGACATGTGATGATGATGATGATAGACATCATTATTATTATTGGACATGTGATGATGATGATGGACATGTGATGATGATGGACATGTGATGATGGTTCCTATCCCTATATGATAGATGGACATGTCTGATGATGGTTCCTATCGATGATGGACTGTCTGATCGTTCCCTATCCCCTATATAGTGCACTGATGATGGACATGTGATGATGATGGACATGTGATGACATGTGATGATGATAGACATGTGTGATGATGATGATAGATGGATGATGATGATGATGACATGTGATGATGATGATGATGACATGTGATGATGATGATGGACATGTGATGATGATGATGGACATGTGATGATGATGATGGATATTACAGGATGTGATGATGATGATGATGTGATGATGATGATGATGATGATGCATGATGATGATGGACATGTGATGACATGCGATGATGATGATGTGATGATGATGATCTTGTATAGTGATGATGATGATGCACTGTCTGATAGTTCCCTATCCCTATATAGTGCACTGTCTGATCGTTCCTCATCCACTATATAGTGCACTGTCTGATCGTTCCTATCCCCTATATAGTGCACATGTATTGATCGCTCCCTCATCCCCATATACATGTGATGATGATGATGACATGTGATGATGATGATGATGAGGACATGATGATGATGATGGACATGATGATGATGATGGATATGTGATGATGATGGATGACATGTGATGATGATGATGATGATGATGATGACTGTCTGATCGCTCTATCCCCATATAGTGCACTGTCTGATCGCTTCCTCATCTCCTATATAGTGCATGATGATGATGATGGATATGTGATGATGATGATGGACATATGATGATGATGACATGATGATGGAGGAGGGACATGTGGATGATGATGATGGGACATGTGATGATGATGATGGACATGTGTGATGATGATGATGGGATATTTGATTGATGATGATGGACATGTGGATGATGATGATAGATATGTGATGATGATGATGATGATGCACTGATGATGGGAGGATAGACATGTGGATGATGATTCGTCTGATCGCTCCTTATGTGATGATGATAGTGCACTGCACTGTCTGATCCCCTATCACTGTGCACTGTCTGATCCCCTATATAGTGCACACACTGTCTGATTTCCCTATCCCCTATATATAGTTGCTGTCTGATCGTTTTCCTATCCACTATATAGTGCACTGTCTGATCGTTCCCTATCTCCTATATAGTGCACTGTCTGATCGTTCCCTATCCCCTATATAGTGCACTGTCTGATCGTTCCTATCCCTATATAGTGCACTGTCTGATCCTATCCACTATATAGTGCACTGTCTGATCGTTCCTATCCCCTATAGTGCACTGTCTGATCGTTCCCTATCCCTATATAGTGCACTGTCTGATCGTTCCTATCTCCTATATAATGCACTGTCTGATCGTTCCTATCCCTATATAGTGCACTGTCTGATCGTTCCCTATCCCCTATATAGTGCACTGTCTGATCGTTCCCTATCCCCTATATAGTGCACTATGTGCCATTCACCATGTAGAAAATAGTAAATGTGTGAACAAATGATTGATTTCAGTCGCAGCTTCAGACTCTTTTTATAGTGTAGGGGGTGGGGCTTCAGATTGAGAGCATTTGATTGGACATAAAATCTAATGAGACGCTAAACGAGTGCTGTCATTTAAATCATTGATCCATATCGGCGGGAGTGAGAGACCGTAAGTTATGAACGCTTATATCTTCTAAATGTGAATTGTGTGATAGTTTCTCAGGTGTTTATAGATAACAGTAAGACACTGCCAAACACTCTTTGATTTCATGGGGACTTTAACAGCCCCCGTCCTCAGAGCAGCTTGAACATTCTCATCATGTGCTATATGATTGTGGTGTGTCTTTGGCAAGAAATGAGTGGAGCAGAGATCCGCCACAGGCCTCATTAGCCGGCTCATCGCAGCGGGCTCTTCTCTGTGTGTCAGTGTCAGACATGATGATGATGATGGACATGTGATGATGATGATGGACATGTCTGCTGTCAGACAAACGCCTTCTTTAGATTTTACACACCACTGGTTACGGTTACGGACGCATGTCGCTATGGAAACATTGTCCATCTCTACATCACACCAGAAATACGTTCTCTTGTCAAACTAATTATAGCATATTGCTTTTCTTGTCAAGATGATGATGATGGCTATGTGATGATGATGATGGACATGTGATGATGATGATAGACATGTGATGATGATGATGATGATGATGATGATGATGATGGAACATGATGATGATGATGGACTTTGCATGTCAAAATATGTATTGATGAAAAGACTCTTTCTGCAGTCATAGGGCCTGTGATGGGGATTTATAAGGCTGGGATGAGTGAAGATATCCATGAGATGCATGCAGTGGGCGTCAAATATGGTCACGATCAAAGAAACTCTTCGATGATGATGATGATGCGATGATGATGATGATGATGAACATCTTAAAATGATAATTCTTGATGATGTTGATGATGAACGTATTACTTGATGATGATGATGGACATGTGATGATGATGATGATGATACAATTCAATCTTAAAAGCGCCCGGTTAGTATGTGAATTATAATGTGTAGCATCTAATAACAGCACACTCCACATAGACGCATGCTCATCTGTTTAATTCAAAGGAAAACGTGACGTTTCTGGGTAACTTTTCACATACTTGCATGCTACCATTCATGCAGCATATATCATAATCCCGTAGATATGCACAATGATAAACTTCAGAAGCAGCATCATATTTTATTAGACCGCTATTTCAACAGTATTTTAAGCTACCGAGATGCTGAAGACATGCAGAGAGGAAAGAGAGGAAGACAAAAATAAGAGAGAGATGTGCTGCAGGAGAAGCAAACAGTGTGATTGATGGATGATGATGATGATGGGGATGATGATACCCATCAGAAAACTAAAGGCAGTTGACACTCTACAATAAGGCAAATAATTTCCAGTTGAAAACCCTGAAAATGTTAATATGAGGCTTGAAAATAGGAGAGAAGATCTGTGGAAAAGGAAGTGGCTAATAAGGTTTAATGATCCGTGTCAGGAAGCCACAGTATGGAGGGAAACACAGCTGCTTTCATTTTGTAAACTACTTGAAATACACCTCCATCTAGAGAATAGATGTCTGTGGCCCCGGGACAAGCAGGGACGGTTTAGGCTGTGATCGACCTGGATAAACAGAAAATACATTAATATAATCTCCCTATAATGACAGGTGCACACGAGTCTGTGGGCTAAAGGAACTGAATTTATGTTCTCAGTTACACGTTCTGGATATTGTTGAACCCGGAGGAGATGATCAAGGATCAAGTGGGGCTGCCCCGCCACAAGAATCAATGGCAATCTTATTTCAAGCTAATATCTTCCCATGTTTTCCTATAGTGCCATAATGAATACTTATCACCGCCGGTATTGTATCTGATGGCTCAATGTTACTGGTTTGCTGTAATCCACAACATGACTGTCCTGATAAGTAAGTGATTTCATTTTCTCTGTGTATTAAAAAAAATCACTCAAATCACATAAGGCAGCCACTGTACAGAGACGACATACACTGAAAACATCTGAGACAGCTTGTGACGAGAGATGAAGGATGAGTGGCTCTTCACACAAACTCCATGCACTAATAGTGAGCGTTTATTGTGCAGGTGACAGTGGTTTCCAGCTGATGGCGGTGGCAGAGCCGGCTGAGCAGCAGATGGCACACAGTCTTTGATTGTGTTTCTGTGTGAAGGAGTTTACTTGGCTATAGACCTTATTCACAGCAGCGCCAGCAAGGCTGTCAGGGGAAGACATCTCTTCAGTGGGTTGTACTGCTACTTCATGTGTTTTTGGATTGTTCTACTGGCAAAAATAACAAAAACCTAAAAACTCCAGACAACATGAGCTGTGGAAAATTATTACATTAAGTGATCAAGGAGCTTTTTACTGAGGATGCCTCTGAAATGGACATGTGATGATGATGATAGACATGTGATGATGATGATGGACATGTGGATGATGATAGACATGTGATGATGATGATGATGATGATGATGGACAATTTTAGTGATATTTTTTAATATTTTGAAACCGATCAGGCAATAACATTATGAGCTCTGACAGGTGAAGTGAATCGGCTCCTGTTAGTGGGTGGGATATATTAGGCAGCAAGTGAACATTTTGTCCTCAGAGTTGATGTGTTAGAAGCAGGAAAAATGGGCAGCGTGATTTGAGTTTGACAAGGGCCAGATTGTGATGGCTGAGCGACTGGGTCAGAGCATCTCCAAAACTGCAGCTCTTGTGGGGTGTTCCCGGTCTGCAGTGGTCAGGATCTATCAAAAGTGCTCCAAGGAAGGAACATGTGATGATGATAGACATGGAAGTGGAAGGGTCATGGGCGCCCCATGGCCCAGCTCGTGATGCGTGTTGGGCGGACAGCCCGTAGTGGTCCACAGGCTCAAGATGCACGTGATGGAGCGATCTACTGGAGCTCAAACATCAAGTTAATGCTGGTTCTGATAGAAAGGAACAGAATACCTGACAGAGCATCGATTATGGACATGTGATGATGTGGGATGGGGATAGATATGTGATGATGATGATGGACATGTGATGATGGAGGGATATGATGATGATGATGGATATGTGGATGATGATAGATATGTGATGATGATGATGATGATGATCTAAATTTATTCTCTATAAATTATAGTGTGAACTCGTGAATCACTTTTTCTGCAAAACCTTAAACAAGTTCAGGCAGTTAGACACTGTTTGCAAATCTCATGCACTCTTTTTGCAAAACTCTAAACACATTCTCACTTATGAGGATGGACATGTGATGATGATGATGGATATGTGATGATGATGATGATGGACATGTGGATGATGATGATGGACATGTGATGCATGATATGATGATGGACATGGATGATGATGATGATGATGATGGGATCTGATCTGGATATGTGAGGATGATGATGGAGGAGGGACATGTGATGATGATGATGATGATGATGATGGATATGTGATGATTCTTCTGATGATGTAACGAGTACATCAGGTGTTATGGGAAGTGTTCCGGCTGACCTAGATAATGCAGCCTAATAATCATTTATTGATCTGAATAATATAAATTGATACTTTTCTATGTGTATGCCATAGTAAAGAGATGTGTTTTTAGTCTAGATTTAAACTGAAAGAGTGTGTCTGCTTCCAACAATGCTAGGAAGACTGTTCCAGAGTTTAGGAGCTAAATAGGAAAAGGATCGAGCGCCTGCAGTTGATTTTGATATTCTAGGTATTATCAGCAGGTCAGAGTTTAGAGACCGCAATAGATGATGGAGTATAATGTGTTAAGAGCCTGCCATACTGGGGAGATTTAGTGCTTTGTAAGTAATAAGCAAGATTTTAAAATGTATGATGTTTAATAGGAGCCAGTGCAGTGTTGACAGAACTGGACTAATGTGATCGTACTTCCTGGTTCTAGTAAGAACTCGAGCTGCTGCGTTTTGGACCAGCTGGAGTTTATTTATTGCGAGCAGGGCAACCACCCAGTAGAGCATTACAATAATCTAGCCTTGACTCATGATGATATAACTGTTCAGCATTTTGCATTGAGAGCATGTGCGTAATTTAGATATATTTTTAAGATGGTAGAATGCAGTTTTACAGATCGAGAGATTGGTATCAAAGAGCACACACAGGTTCCTCACTGACGATGAGGGCCTGACAGAACATCTCACACTGCATGACTATCTGTGGTAGCATTCAGTCCCTGCTGTGTTCACACTGACTGATGGATGATGATGGACATGTGGATGATGATGATAGACATGTGATGATGATGATGGACATGTGATGATGATGATGATAGATATGTGATGATGATGATGATGATGATGATGATGGGATGATGATGGATGTGATGATGATGGATATGTGATGATGATGATGATCATAATTTAAGGCTGTGATCCAAATTGTCTGTGCGCTGATTTGCAGCAAAAAGGAGAAAAAGACAAACTATTGTGGAGGAGGAAATGGTTGGGGAGACACAGGGAGCAAGGATGGCCGAGCAAATGTTTGTGCTTTGTTTCTGTTTCTATATTCTGCTCTATAACTCCTCCCCCCATGTATCCTGCTCTCTCATTGGCTGTAGGTCATCGCTGATGTCATTTTCACACAGCAGGAGTTTGAATCACTGACAGGTCCAGATATTTAGCATGCCAAATATGGACGTGTATTGATGGTGGACGTATGATGATGATGATAGACATGTGATGATGATGATGGACATGTGATGATGATGATAATGGGCATGTGATGATGATGATGATGATGATGAGTCAAAATCTGTGCTAAAATCGTGCACTATTAACTCGGCATAAGTTTCACTTCATTTCCAAGTGAGTGGAAATGAACAATGAATATGTTTTCTGCCTCCGGGTCGCTGTCACTTTAAGACCTACAGTAATACACACTTCCCAAACGGTTTGTTCATAACCACTAATATGGACATTTTGACATAATAATGTGTGTAATTTTAACATTATGTTTCATCTCAATTTAATTATTAGAATATTTGTAACATTTCTAACATATATTTGTGGATCTTTGTAGATCTCATTCTATCTTATTTGTAATTTATTTATTTAAGATTAAACTATCTGTTTGAAAAATATGAAACAATTTTAGCCCTGTATCTCTAGGAAAAGGGCTGGGAACTGCTGGTCTAAGAGAGAGCCCGATAACACATGAATTAAGAACAAATGAACAAGTTGATAAAGTAAATTATCATTTGTTTTACTGTGAATGGAATCACTCACTTCTTCACAATAATACTGTAATGTAAGTAATATGGCAATACATGAGATAAATAACATGATGTCCAGATGGAAAAGAACAGCTGGTGATGACAAGGCCAGTGGTGGATACATTTCTGTCATATCTCGGTGTTGAAATTTAATCTATCATGGCTTGTAAAGACTCCCAAATGTTTTCATAATTTGTTTTTATTATAAGCAACTCTGGCCTATGTTGGCCACAAGTATGAGCAAAACATATCAATGCAGCGGTTTGAGCAATCACTTCTATTACTTTTCAAATATTTGCTTTGTATTTTTTGTTTGTTTGTTTTTTCTTCTTCTTTTTTGGGCCCAAAGAATGTCTTAAACATCCTGTTCTCATATGTGCGTGTCCAAAAATGTTTCAGGAGCTGAATAAAGTGGAAAACTGGAAAAATTCTGTATCATCACAACTTAATAAACAAACACTGTTTCGAATGTATTTACATTTTCTGTTTGGTATAAATAAAATGAAACCACAGTAATGTAGCTATTAAATCTAGACGTGACACTCTGTTGATGCCTTACCCACCGTGTGCATATTCACCGTCTGCGCAAACAGAAGAGAAGAGAGTCCCGCTAGCAAAGGCTGGGTCGAACACAGATGAGCTATGGACTCTTGCCTGGGCTTCATGGCTTCCAGTTTGAACTAATGTGATCCGCTAGTGTCCAGTAATGTATATTTTAGAAACAACACTTTAAAACGAGTGCTCACTCAAAGATGTTCAAATCTGAGCGTTTTTCAGAGACAGAAGAAGAGTATTGTGAGCATACTGTGAACAGCCTCTTTAAATTTAAATGAATCATTGACTTTTTAAAGCTTTAATTCAGCCCAAGTAGATCAGAGAAAGCTGTGGTTCTCCCTGCTTTATTTATTTGTATTAAATTATTTTTCATCACTATTTTGTGCAACCCAGGCTCATTTGAAAAGCGTGCACGTGGCCACATTTCTCCAAAATGCTTTCCACACACCTTCATTGTGAAATGTTCAATGAGTGATGCTAAAAGATGAACGTGAATCTGGCAATGCTTTGTTAAGTTGGTAGTTTGGAAATGAAATGTCTGGTGAGTGGCGTCACAAGGTTAATGCTGTATCGTGTTTGAGTATAACACACCACCTACACTAAAGCAGACAGTGAATTTGCGTGAATTTGCTGAAGCAACCGTGCCATTTTAGCTTTCTCAAGTTAAACTCTGTATTTTATTGATATCTATGGACATGTATAATATTTATGGACATGTGATGATGATGATGATGGACATGTGATGATACCTTAAATTGATTTCTAGGGGCATTTTATTTTCAACCTTGTTAATATTTAATCTTAGAGGTGAATGCATTTACACTGCAATTACAACTGCATAAATAATGAGTGTTTTAAATATAGAATTTTGAGATGAGATGAAAATCAATGTCCTAATCAATGTGCTAATCGTGCGATACGAGAATCGATACACTGGCGGCAAATGTCAATACCAAAAGTGGGTCGCAAGACCAATCTAAGTGGGCTTGTCAAGATCTTCAAAGATTAAACTGATTTCTACTACAGAAGGCCTTCCTCTTCCAAGGAGCTCTCCTGTCATAATAAAAGTCCATTTTGCCAACCCCAGGATGATTCTACACCAAACACAAAAGTCCCACATACAAAAGACAGAGAACTTCCGATTGAATCATACTTATACATTTTTTCCCAGTATTTCCTTCTCCTTCACATTTGTATAATAAAGTATGGATATACCTAATATAGCAGTGTCACAAAACGGGTCATGGGGATTTTTGTCATCCAAAAAGACAAATGTACCTGGTTATAATGTTTACTTTGATGTGTGCAGTGTAAACAGCCTCAAACCGTTGTGGTGCCTCATTATAAGCAAGACGCTTCTTCGCTCTAGACAGTTTTAACCTAATCATTTATGTTCTCATGAGATTTAGCAACACAGGTAAAAGTATTCCTAATATGCTGGGCTTTTTATTGAAACTAGAGTACTTTACCTGCTGAGACATGCCTGTGTTTGGGATGTTTTAATGGGGGAGGCGGGGTTTGTTTGCAGGGCTGTTTGAAAATATGCTTTATGTTTGTAAATCCACTAGGTGCCACTAGTGTCGCAGAAATTATATATTCATTCATTCATTCATTCTCAGAGCCACACCCACCTATTACATAATCCCCATGGACCAATGATAGTACAAGGAAGTTTACCAGCCAGAGCAAACTTTTCCGGAAAGTTCACATGAAGATGTTGTTTAGCTCCTGAAGTCTTAGAATGCAACTCAAGGTGTTGACACAGATTAAGAAGTTTTTTTCAATAAACACCTGTGACTGCAAATGTATTTGCCTATAGTTGAGAAGTGGGTAGGTTTAGGGTAGAAGCAGGGTTAGGTGCTCCAAAATATTTATGAAAGTATAACTATTTATAAAATCATTGCTACTTTTACAAATGCATGAATATAATCAAATGTATCTTGATATGAAGCACAAGACAAACAACTGAAAGCAATGAAGTACCCTAACGTTGCAAAATTACGCTAAAGGGTATGTACCCTGTACATTAAAAGGTGACACCAAGGGCTCCTGACCAGCGTTCATACTAGCTGAATTGTCGCTTTAATTTATAATGAAATGAACTAGCATTTGTGACAGCCTGAAATCGACTGAAATAGTGAATATATTGCTGGTTTGTAGTTGTAGGTTATATGTGATGATGATTATGACGAGCGTGCATGGTTTTTACATTCAAAATCATCATATGATGATGGGATGATGAATAACCAATAGGCTATTTTTATACCCATGTTTTGCAATCCTCTAGAGCTTTCGGTTTTTTTGTATTACATCAGTTTTATGGCGTACTTGCACTATGATTGGATGGTGATTTGATGATGATGATGATAGACCCGTGATGATGATTGACTACATGGCTGACATGTGATTATGACGTGATGATGTGGATGATGATGATAGACAGTGGATGATGATGATGGAACCACTTTGGATGATGATGATGATAGACGATAGCTTGATGATGATGATGATGAGACAACAACACCTCAAATACAAATATTTAGTATATATTTATTATGCTCAGTTAGACACGTACACATAATCAGTAGATATCAAACAATCTGTAACAATGCAATACATGTTTTACTCACATTAGTGTGTTGCACTATTCCTGTCGGATCCAGAAGGCGCAGCATCGCTTTTAATCTCATTCTGTCTGCAAATCCAGTCCGGTTTACTAAGGAATCCGCGGTGAACAAAAGGAACAAACGCACAAAGTCTTCCCAACGTGAACTGGATCTTCATTAAAAATAACATGTGATGATGATGGATATGACAGATGGGATGATGGACATGTGATGAGGATGATGGACATGTGATGATGATGATGGACATCTGCACTAAATGTTGCTAACGTCATTAAATGTCATCATGTAATGATGATGATGGATGGACGATGATGATGATGATGATGGAAATGTGATTCATGATGATAGACATGTGATCATCATGATGATTGATGGGAGGTGATGATGATGTGACATGTGATGATGATGATGATGATGATGATGGACATGTGATGATGATGATAGACATGTGATGATGATGATGGACATGTGATGATGATGATAGACATGTGATGATGATGATGGACATGTGATGATGATGATGGACATGATGATGATGATGATGATGATGGACATGTGATGATGATGATGATGATGATGATGATGATGATGATGATGATGATGATGATGATGGACATGTGATGATGATGATGATAGACATGTGATGATGATGATGGACATGTGATGATGATGGACATGTGATGATGATGATGGACATGTGATGATGATGGACATGTGATGATGATGATGATGATGATGATGATGGACATGTGATGATGATGATGATGATGATGATGATGATGGACATGTGATGATGATGATGGACATGTGATGATGATGATGGACATGTGATGATGATGATGGACATGTGATGATGATGATGGACATGTGATGATGATGATAGACATGTGATGATGATGATGGACATCTGATGATGATGGACATGTGATGATGATGATGGACATCTGATGATGATGGACATGTGATGATGATGATGGACATGATGATGATGATGATGGACATGATGATGATGATAGACATGTGATGATGATGATGATAGACATGTGATGATGATGATGGACATGTGATGATGATGATGATGATGATGATGATGGACATGTGATGATGATGATGGACATCTGATGATGATGGACATGTGATGATGATGATGGACATGATGATGATGATGATGGACATGTGATGATGATGATGGACATGTGATGATGATGATGGACATGTGATGATGATGATAGACATGTGATGATGATGATGGACATGTGATGATGATGATGATAGACATGTGATGATGATGATGGACATGTGATGATGATGATGGACATCTGATGATGATGATGATGATGATGGACATGTGATGATGATGGACATGTGATGATGATGATGGACATGTGATGATGATGATGATGATGATGATGATGATGATAGACATGTGATGATGATGATGGACATGTGATGATGATGATAGACATGTGATGATGATGATGATGGACATGTGATGATGATGATGATGGACATGTGATGATGATGATGGACATGTGATGATGATGATGATGATGATGATGATGGACATGTGATGATGATGATGATGATGATGATGATGATGATGGACATGTGATGATGATGATGGACATGTGATGATGATGATGATGATGATGATGATGGACATGTGATGATGATGATGGACATGTGATGATGATGGACATGTGATGATGATGATGATGATGGACATGTGATGATGATGATGGACATGTGATGATGATGATGGACATGTGATGATGATGATGATGACATGTGATGATGATGATGGACATGTGATGATGATGGACATGTGATGATGATGATGGACATGATGATGATGATGGACATGTGATGATGATGATGGACATGTGATGATGATGATGATGGACATGTGATGATGATGATGGACATGTGATGATGATGATGGACATGTGATGATGATGATGATGATGGACATGTGATGATGATGATGATGGACATGTGATGATGATGATGGACATGTGATGATGATGATGGACATGTGATGATGATAGACATGTGATGATGATGATGATGATGGACATGTGATGATGATGATGGACATGTGATGATGATGATGGACATGTGATGATGATGATGGACATCTGATGATGATGGACATGTGATGATGATGATGATGGACATGTGATGATGATGATAGACATGTGATGATGATGATGATGGACATGTGATGATGATGGACATGTGATGATGATGATGATGGACATGTGATGATGATGGACATGTGATGATGATGATGGACATGATGATGATGATGATGATGGACATGTGATGATGATGATGGACATGTGATGATGATGATGGACATGTGATGATGATGATAGACATGATGATGATGATGATGGACATGTGATGATGATGATGGTCATGTGATGATGATGATGATGGACATGTGATGATGATGATGATGGACATGTGATGATGATGATGATGATAGACATGTGATGATGATGATGGACATGTGATGATGATGATAGACATGTGATGATGATGATGATGGACATGTGATGATGATGGACATGTGATGATGATGATGATGATGGACATGTGATGATGATGGACATGTGATGATGATGATGGACATGTGATGATGATGATGATGATGATGGACATGATGATGATGATGGACATGTGATGATGATGATGGACATGTGATGATGATGATAGACATGTGATGATGATGATGGACATCTGATGATGATGATGGACATGTGATGATGATGATGGACATGTGATGATGATGATGATGGACATCTGATGATGATGGACATGTGATGATGATGATGGACATGTGATGATGATGATGGACATGTGATGATGATGATGATAGACATGTGATGATGATGGACATGTGATGATGATGATGGACATGTGATGATGATGGACATGTGATGATGATGATAGACATGTGATGATGATGATGGACATGTGATGATGATGATGATGATGATGGACATGTGATGATGATGATGATGATGATGGACATGTGATGATGATGATGATGGACATGTGATGATGATGATGGACATGTGATGATGATGATGGACATGTGATGATGATGATGGACATATGATGATGATGGACATGTGATGATGATGATGGACATGTGATGATGATGATGGACATGTGATGATGATGATGGACATGTGATGATGATGATGATGATGGACATGTGATGATGATGATGGACATGTGATGATGATGATGGACATGTGATGATGATGATGATGATGGACGTGATGATGATGATGATGGACATGTGATGATGATGATGGACATGTGATGATGATGATGGACATGTGATGATGATGATAGACATGTGATGATGATGATGGACATCTGATGATGATGATGGACATGTGATGATGATGATGGACATGTGATGATGATGATGGACATCTGATGATGATGGACATGTGATGATGATGATGATGGACATGTGATGATGATGATGATGATGATAGACATGTGATGATGATGATGGACATGTGATGATGATGATAGACATGTGATGATGATGATGATGGACATGTGATGATGATGGACATGTGATGATGATGATGATGATGATGGACATGTGATGATGATGATGGACATGTGATGATGATGATGATGATGATGATGATGATGGACATGTGATGATGATGATGGACATGTGATGATGATGAACATGTGATGATGATGATGATGATGATGATGATGATGATGATGATGATGATGATGGACATGTGATGATGATGATGATGGACATGTGATGATGATGATGATGATAGACATGTGATGATGATGATGGACATGTGATGATGATGATAGACATGTGATGATGATGATGGACATGTGATGATGATGGACATGTGATGATGATGGACATGTGATGATGATGATGATGATGATGATGATGATGATGATGATGATGATGATGATGGACATGTGATGATGATGATGGACATGTGATGATGATGATGGACATGTGATGATGATGATAGACATGTGATGATGATGATGATGGACATGTGATGATGATGATGGACATGTGATGATGATGATGATGATGGACATGTGATGATGATGATGATGATGGATGATGATGATGGACATGTGATGATGATGATGGACATGTGATGATGATGATGGACATGTGATGATGATGATGATAGACATGTGATGATGATGGACATGTGATGATGATGATGGACATGATGATGATGATGGACATGATGATGATGATAGACATGTGATGATGATGATGATGATGATGATGATGATGGACATGTGATGATGATGATGATGATGATGATGATGGACATGTGATGATGATGATGATGGACATGTGATGATGATGGACATGTGATGATGATGATGATGTGATGATGATGATGGACATGTGATGATGATGATAGACATGTGATGATGATGATGGACATGATGATGATGATGGACATGTGATGATGATGGACATGTGATGATGATGATGGACATGTGATGATGATGATGGACATCTGATGATGATGATGGACATGTGATGATGATGATGGACATGTGATGATGATGGACATGTGATGATGATGATGATGATGTGATGATGATGATGGACATGTGATGATGATGATGGACATGTGATGATGATGATGGACATGTGATGATGATGATGATGGACATGTGATGATGATGATGGACATGTGATGATGATGATGATGGACATGTGATGATGATGATGGACATGATGATGATGATGATGGACATGATGATGATGATGGATGATGATGTGATGATGATGATGGACATGTGATGATGATGATGATGGACATGTGATGATGATGATGGACATGTGATGATGATGATGGACATGTGATGATGATGATAGACATGTGATGATGATGATGGACATGTGATGATGATGATGGACATGTGATGATGATGATGATGATGATGATGATGATGGACATGTGATGATGATGATGATGGACATGTGATGATGATGATAGACATGTGATGATGATGATGGACATCTGATGATGATGGACATGATGATGATGATGATGATGGACATGTGATGATGATGATGGACATGTGATGATGATGATGATGGACATGTGATG
>CM040926.1:1240683-1280683 GCA_023029165.1 Gobiocypris rarus | reverse complement strand
GTGACAGAAATGCAATATAATATACAGTACATAACTATGTTTTCAGTGGTGTATAAAGACCTTACATAATTGTGTTTTTATGACCTTAGAATGAGCCGTTTCTATCGATACACACCGCGGGTCCCTTACAGTGAAGCCGCCATTTTGCACCGCCATTTTTCTACAGTAGCCCTAAAGGGACAAACTTCTCTACAGAGTGCTAGCTACTCTCTGCTGTCTCAGATGACCACATCTTTGTTCTCTGTAGGCCACCGTAGCTTCTCTATGTCCTCCGAAAGGGAGGGGTGAGCAGTTGCAGTTCACAAGCTCACCACTAGATGCCGCTAAAAATCACACACTGCACCTTTAAAAGGCTTGTTAACACACACACAAAAATTAATTTACTCACCCTCATGTTGTTCCAAACCCATAAGACTTTTGTTCATCTTTGAAACACAGCTGAGAGATTTCCTAACCCCTCCATTAACAGTCCACGCAACTTATCGCTTCATAAAGTACATAAAGAGATTGTAAAACTAATGGTTATGTGCTTGCTTGAAGCATGAGAACAAACCTCATTGGTTCTCGTGCTGTGAATTAAATCATCGTTGTGTTGTCATTACTCACTTGTGTTTTTTGCTCAAATAAAGCCTTGTGTTATAACTTATCCTTCTCTCTCTCTCTACTATATCCTGACATCAACTACTTAATTATTTAATCTAAGTCAGTAATGAAACTACAGAAAAAGCAGTTGTTTAAATCACTTTAATACAGTCATATGATCAGAAGTCGTGTTGCTCTGCCTTTTCATCAATGCAGAAAACACCACACGTCAAGCGTCAAGAGCCCAACAAAAGCACACACTGATCACCATAATGGTGACTTCAAACTAACATCAACATCTATACCTCTGTTATTCTCAATAGGAACTACTGTATAAGTTAATTTATTTTTTATCTGAACGACTTTAGATTTTTTAACATCAACATTTATGTGATGAAAGTCGAGTCGACTAGTCGTTGATGATGTCATTAATGAACAAATAAGCCTGAACCTCGAGCTGAGACTCGAACACTCGAACACAGCAACATAATAGCTTTTATTTATCAGTTCTTTTGTTATATTTCTCACAGATTTCTGCTCGTTCTGAATCAGATCCAGATAAAGTAGCCCAGTAAAGATTAGGCTACATTTATAGAGTGCATTATTGAGAGAGCGAATGTGATTGTGTGTGAATTAATTCTACCAGGCAGTGTCTCTAATAGTGAAGCTGTGGGTTTTAGTCATCAAGAAATATATGCTGGGACTATTTTATTGATAAATCACAGAAACAGTGTTGACAATACATTTCTGAGCTACTGAGTGATTCTGTGTGTGGCGCGCAATGTGCGAGCTATGTGTGTGTGCTACAATGTATGCAGTATGCATTAGTTTAGAACGGTGATTAACTTGGGTGTATAATAAGCTGTTTAAAACCTGCATTCTCCTGATCAATTTGAGCATCCAGATAACATAATCAATCAATCAATCAACTTTATTTATATAGCGCTTTTACAATGACGATTGTTTCAAAGCAGCTTCACAGTGTTAAACAGGACAACATTGCAACAAAATTTGATTTGGCTAGTTTAATTTGGATAGTTTATAGAATTATATATGACCAAATTAATAAATTCTATTTGTATATTTAGTTGAGTAACTTGGATCATAATTTGAGTGTCCCCAACTGAGCAAGCCAAGCCAAAGGCGACAGTGGCAAGGAACCAAAACTCCATCAGGGCATGATGGAGAAAAATAAACCTTGGGAGAAACCAGACTCAGTCGGGGTGCCAGTTCTCCTCTGGCCTATTATTAACAGTGTATAATTATTACTCTGGCAACCTTGCAGGTCATAAATCATATTAGATAGGAATATTCGAAATTTTGGGTATCACGCAAGAGACGGGTTCATTTAGGATGGCGCGTCGATTACACAAGAATATGAATACTTGAAAGATCGGAGTTATTGCGCCGGAGACGGGTTAATTGAGGATGACGTTCCGGTGAGGCAAATTCAGAGGAGACACTAATGGACACGGTCTCAGCAGACACTCCAGGATGAGCTGGTCATGTCCAGATGCAGGTCCACCATCCGATCCGACACGGCCTGATCCGCCGACTGCAGTAAACCTCGGGATAAACAGAGAGACTAACATTAGTGTGGATGCCACTTTTTATGATGTAACGAGTACATCAGGTGTTATGGGAAGTGTTCGGTTCCGCTGACCTAGTTAATGCAGCCTAACAATCAGTCATTTGATTTGAATAAAGAAAGTTAAAAATGTTCTATGTGTATGCCATAGTAAAGAGATGTGTTTTTAGTCTAGATTTAAACTGACAGAGTGTGTCTGCTTCCGAACAATGCTAGGAAGACTGTTCCAGAGTTTAGGTGCTAAATAGGAAAAGGATCGACCGCCTGCAGTTGATTTAGATATTCTAGGTATTTTCAACTGGCCAGAGTTTAGAGACCGCAATAGACGTGATGGAGTATAATGCGTTAAGAGCTCGCTTAAGTACTGGGAGCTAAACCATTTATTGCTTTATAAGTAATAAGCAAGATTTTAAAATGTATGCAATGTTTAATAGAGAGCCAGTGCAGTGTTGACAGAACTGGACTAATATGATCGTACTTCCTGGTTCTAGTAAGAACTCGAGCTGCTGCTTTTGGACCAGCTGGAGTTTATTTATTAGGCGAGCAGGGCAACCACCCAGTAGAGCATTACAATAATCTAGCCTTGAGCTCATGAACGCATGTACTAATTGTTCAGCATTTTGCATTGAAAGCATGTGACGAATTTAGATATATTTTTAAGATGGTAGAATGCAGTTTTACAGATGCTAGAAACGTGGCTTTCAAACGAAAGATTGGTATCAAAGAGCACACCCAGGTTCCTCACTGATGATGAGGGCCTGACAGAGCAGCCATCGAGGGTTAGACAGTATTCTAGGGCACTACTTGTGGAGCTTTTCTGTCCAATAATTAAAAATTCAGTTTTATCTGAATTAAGTTGCAGGAAATTACTATTCATCCAATTTTTAATATCAGCTATGCATTCCGTTAATCTTGTGAATTGGTAAGTTTCAGTCAGGTGTGAAGAAATATAGAGCTGAGTATCATCAGCATAACAATGAAAACTAACGCCATGCTTCCTAATGATATCTCCCAGTGGTAGCATATACAGGGTGAAAAGCAACGGTCCTAACACTGAGCCTTGTGGTACTCCATACTGAACTTGTGATCGGTGTGACATCTCTTCATTTACTGCTACAAACTGATAACGGTCAGATAAGTAAGATTTAAACCATGCCAATGCAGTTCCACTAATGCCAACATAATTTTCGAGTCTATTCAAAAGAATATTGTGATCGATAGTATCGAATGCAGCGCTAAGATCGAGTAACACTAATAGAGAGATACAACCACGATCAGATGATAAGAGTAAATCATTTGTAACTCTAATTAGAGCAGTCTCAGTACTATGATACGGTCTAAATCCTGACTGGAAATCCTCACATATACCATTTCTTTCTAAAAAGGAACATAATTGTGAAGACACTGCCTTTTCTAATATTTTTGATAGAAACGGTAGATTCGAGATTGGTCTGTAATTGACTAATTCTTTAGGATCAAGTTGTTTTTAATAAGTGGTTTAATTACAGCCAACTTAAAAGTTTTTGGTACATATCCTAATGTCAAGGATGAATTAATAATATTAAGCAGAGGATCTATGACCTCTGGAAGCATCTCTTTAATAGCCTAGTCGGTATAGGGTCAAGCATACATGTTGTTGATTTTGATGATTTAACAAGTTTAGCCAATTCTTCTCCTCCTATAGCAGTGAATGAGTGTAATTTTTCCTCAGTGAGACTACAATGTTCTGTCTGAAGTGATACTGTAGTAGACGGCTGCATGGTTATAATTTTATTCCTAATGTTATCAATCTTACTAGTAAAGAAGTTCATAAAGTCATTACTGCTGTGTTGTTTACAAACGTCAGAAGTTGAAGCTTTATCCTTTGTTAATTTAGCCACTGTATCGAATAAATACCTAGGGTTGTGTTTGTTTTCTTCTAAAAGAGTTGAGAAATAAGCAGATCTAGCAGTTTTTATGGCCTTTCTGTATGCAATCATGCTCTCTTTCCACAAATTGCTAAAAACCTCCAGTTTTGTTTTCTTCCAGCTGCGCTCCATTTTTCTGGCTGCTGGAGTGTGCTCGTTGTACCACGGCGTTGGATTATTTGCTTTAATCTTCTTTAAGCGCCGAGGAGCAACTATGTCTAAAGTGCTAGTAAAGAGAGAGTCAGTAGTTTCTGTTGCAACATCAAGTTCCTCTTGGCTATCTGTAATGCTGAGGAGATGGAACTGATGAGGAAGATTATGTATAAAGCAATCTTTAGTCGCAGCGGTTATAGTCCTGCCATATTTGAAGCGAGGGGATGGCTTTGCAGCCTTAGCTAAATTAAGTATACATGATATTAGGTAATGATCTGAGATGTCATCGCTCTGCTGCAGAATTTTAATGGTATCAACATTTAGTCCATGTGACAGTATTAGATCTAAAGTATGATTAAGGCGATGAGTGGGTCCCGATACGTGTTGTCTAACTCCAATAGAGTTTAGAATGTCTTTAAATGCCAATCCCAATGCGTCTTTTCATTGTCAACATGGATATTAAAATCACCAACAATTAGTACTTTATCTGCAGCCAGTACTAACTCTGATAGAAAACCAGCAAATTCTTTGATAAAGTCTGTATTGTGCCCTGGTGGCCTGTATACAGTAGCCAACACAAATGTCAAACGGGATTTATCATTTACACTACACAACGTTACATAAAGCACCAAAACTTCAAAGGAATTATATTTGAAACTAGACTTCTGAGTAATACTGAAGATATCATTATAAATTACAGCAACACCTCCCCCTTTTCCTTTCAGACGTGGCTCGTGTTTATAACAATAATCTTGGGGAGTGGACTCATTTAAAGTAATGTAGTCGAGGTTTTAGCCAGGTTTCTGTCAAACACAGCACATCTAGGTTATGATCTATAATCATATCATTAACAATAAGCGTTTTTGGCGTAAAGGGATCGAATATTCAGCAACCCGAGATTTATCAATTGTTCATCCGTATTATATCTGTTGTTTATTTGTTGGACATCAATTAAATTTTTACTGTTGAATGGTTTTGATGGTTTTTGTATTTACTGATTCGGGAACAGACACAGTCTCTATGTGATAATATCTAGGTGAAAGCGTCTCTATGTGCTGGGATTTAGCTGACTCTGGTGACGTGAGACAGCTAGCAGACGGTTGGTTTAGCCAGTTTGTCTGCTTCCTGACCTGGGCCCCAGTGAGTCAAGGTTTAGCTCTAAGACTATGTGCCAAATTACTAGAGAGAAGAGCAGCACCAGCCCGGTAGGATGAATTCCGTCTATCTTCAACAGGTCAGGTCTGCCCCAAAAACTTTTCCAATTGTCTATGAACCCTATGTTATTTTATGGACAACCACTTAGACAACCAGCCATTGAGTGATGATAATCTGCTAACTATTTCATCACTCCTTTTAACAGGAGGGGGCCAGATAAACAGACTGCCGGTGACATTGTACTTGCGAGTTTACACACCTCTTTAATGTTAATTTTGGTGATCTCCGACTGGCGAAGTCGAACATCATTAGTGCCGACGTGAATAATAATCTTAGAGAATTTACGATTAGCTTTAGCCAGCACTTTTAAATTTGCTTTGATGTCAGGCGCTCTGGCTCCCGGTAAACATGTGACTATGGTGGCTGGTGTCTCTATTTTCACATTCCGTGTAATAGAATCGCCAATAACTAGGGCACTTTCAACAGGATCCTCAGTGGGTGCATCACTGAGTGGGGAGAACCTGTTTGATGTTCTAATCGGAACGGAAGAGTGGTTTTTAGATCCGCGAATATGCTGTCTCACAGTCACCCAATTGCCCTGCTGCAAGGGCTCAGCCGGAACCAAACAATGAGTGTTCACTAAGCTAGTCGCATCCAAAGCAGTATCTAAAGCTGTTACATTCTCACTACTCTCACATAAAGTCTGGATGCGTGTCTCTAAATCTGAAACGTATCTTGTCAAACGTATCTTGTGGAGAGCTCTCTGAGTATACGTTTATTTGTCATTTTAATTGTTGAAATGGAGCGTGCGTGTCATATCCTGTTGCGCCCTCTATAGCCCAGCGACTAGTCAACGTCAAGCTTAAAGCGTCATGGCAGAGCATTAAAGTCCACTAGTCTGTGCAACGCCTAGTATACATATGGCAGATGTAAAGTCAAACTGGTTAGTGATAATTGGTTGGTTGTGGCAAGCGGGACGAGGCCGAGAGCCTTCGGAACAGAGCGAGAGTGTTAATGAGGTCTCAAGTCTCATGGAGGAGCTCTGGGAGGATAAACGGAGGAGTGACGACAGTGCACCATGAGAAAGGACCAGGCCTGGACTTTACATTGTGTTTTTGAATGAAAGGGTTGTCTTGTCTTGCTTGTCTTTCCTTTAGTGATTCTGCTTGTTGCAGCAGGTGTTCGAATGTTTCTGGAATATCATCCTAACCTTTAAATTATGTTTTATTAACATTAAAGAAACTGGACATTTTATGTTCTTGGAATGTTCCAAATCAGCGCTCATATACTGCTCCGAGCTGTTCTACCCATGATAGTGCAATGTGTGCCCATTTCATTTTCGTTTTTATTGGATATTTTTAAACAGAATTTCCATGTATGCTGAATATTTTTTTGGCTTCTTTTCCACCTCAATGTTTAATATGGAGTAACCTGTTTTATAAAAGCAATAAGACAATCATTGCTGTGCTACTGTATTTTGTGAGTACATGGCCACAGAAACCCAAAACCTGCTCCTTGCATCCCGAGACCCAGGTTGTCACTAAATGATGTGTTGAAATTTTAATTCTCTGATCACATTAAGTGCTCTGAGAAGACAAAATCTGAACAGAGGATCTTGGCAGTGTCATCTTTTTTTTTCTTGAGAGAGATAGACAGTGTCCCTGTAAAGTCTGTTATTCTGGTGTCTTGTATCACCCTGCACATTCAGATGATGAAGGCTGATGAATGTATACACCACCAAACTTAATGTTTTACTGGACACTCTTAGTGTCAGCAATGAAACATCATCAAAATGCACATATTTTAAGTAAGATTAGGTATTTACTAGGATATATATATATATATATATATATATATATATATATATATATATATATATATATATATATATATATATATATATATATATATATATATATATATATATATATATATATATATATATATATATATATATATATAATCATAACCCAAATTTAAAAATGTGTAGGTTACACTTCCATCTTCTCTGGAGTCACAGGCAACTGTTAAAATCAGATGTCATTCACACTGTAGTGACTAGCAAGCAAACAGGATGACCCCTTTCGGCACCACATGTGGAAAAGTTTCATGTGTTTGGGATTTTGTTGACAACACTGAAGATGTCTTTTGCCTCAGATAAAACAACACCATCTATTGTGAAGAACAAACAGGTATGGGGTTGAACATTGACACACAGACCAATCACAAGAACTGCTTTGTTCTCCCTCATTCTTATCCACAAGTGTGAGTGATCTCCAAGGGAAATAAAAGGTTTTGCAAGGACAGATCTTCACACTACACAAAGTTGACAGAATAGAGCAAATCCTCTCCATTTCAACTTCCATATCTATACATGCTTAGTGAGCGCTGTTTATGACACAACAATGCACACTTATCTGTTAAGGTATCAATGCATGAGTGACAGATCAAATAACCATCACACCATACGCTGAAAACAGCAGCCAATCACAACACTGGATCAGAAAGGCGCTAATATACAAATCTCTCATGTTTATGAGGGATTAAAAGGTTATCTCTGAAAAAAAGAATATGGTTGTTGTGAAAAGTTAAAGATAACTAGGAAAAAGGGAAAAAGCAGAAAAACAGAAAGAAGAAAGAGCTCAAAGTCTCCTCCGTTGTGGATGGTCCCACCCAGCCTCCCTCTCCCTCCTTTGCTGCCTAAGCCATTCAGTTCCTGCTTCCCCATCATCATCATCCCTCAGCTCCACCTCATGCCTCCAAGCCTCTGACTGCACCTCAGCCCTCCGACCCTCTGGCTCCACCTTGGCTCAACACTCCCTTGATTCCATCATGGACTGCCATCCCTCAGGCTCCGCAGGGCTCCCCGTCCCTCTGGCTCCACCTCGGCCCTCCGACCCTCTGGCTCCACCTTGGCTCAACACTCCCTTGATTCCATCATGGACTGCATCCCTCAGGCTCTGCAGGGCTCCCCGACCCTCTGGCTCCGCCTCGGCCCTCCGACCCTCTGGCTCCATCTTAGCTCAACACTCCCTTGATTCCATCATGGACTGACATCCCTCACTCTGCAGGGCTCCCCTACCCTCTGACTCCGCCTCGGTTTCCCGACCCTCTGGCTTCACCTTGGCTCAAAACTCTCTTGGTTCCATCATGGACTGCCATCCCTGAGGCTCTGCTGGGCTCCCCGTCCCTCAGGCTCCGCAGGGCTCCCCATCCCTCAGGCTATGCAGGGCTCCCCGTCTCTCAGGCTACGAAGGGCTTCCCGTCCCTCAGGCTCCGCAGGGCTCCCCGTCCCTCTGGCTCCACCTCTGACTTCTGAGTCAGCAGCTTCTCCTTGTCCCTTCACCCCTCCAGCTCCACCTCAGACCCGCTGGCTCCACCTGAGTCAGCAGCTTCTCCTCGTCCCGTCACCCCTCTGGCTCCACTGGGCACCTGCTTCCCTCCGGTTCCACCATTGTCCTCTCACCTTCCATCTCTGCCCTGGTATTATTTTCCTTTTATCACTGTAAAGCTGCTGTGAAACACTGACTTGACTTTTGTTATGGTTTCTGGATTATGTTGTAGATCTCTTTTTGTGTTTATTAAAGGATATATTTATCGTTCATTGTGCGTCACACATCTCAGCCAATATTTGTATCTTTATTCTGATAAAACCGGAAGTGGAAGTGACTTAAGCCGTTTAAATGTAATTCTGTTCCCTTCATAGTTTTCATTTAACAATTATGCCTTGTATAACACAAAATTTATTTTTAAATTATATTTATAAAGTTTCTTTATCTTCTAATTTAAACAATTATAAAATCTAAAATAATAATAAATCTTTATCTCTCTATATAAAATAGCTGATTAGAGAACATTGAAGTTGAAAGAAAAAATATTCAGTTAAATGCAAAACCTGAACAAATTATAAAGAATATGTTATAAATGAATTTCCATTTAATTTCTAAAGATCTCATTTCTGCTGTACCAATAGGGTCCCCTAACCATTTCTTAATTTACATGTACATGTACATCACGTATGCAACAGTGTTGTGTGAGGTACAGAGGAGAGTTTAAAGTGTTGATCCCTGAACATGTTATCCTGATCCATTGCTTGAATAATCTGAAATACAGCATGCTTGAAATGCACATTTTAAACATTTGTGTCCTACAGCAACCTAAATAAAAATCACATAAGCAAAGACAGAAATTGTATTCATTAGATTTTTTTTTAAAAAGTTGGAATCCGCTGAAATGACTTTAAAATGGCACCAGAAGACACACTGAATACAATGAAATGTTATAATTTCAAATGTGGCGACTTTGTTAAATAAATGTGATTATATTGAAAACATAATTAATCCAATTGATTATATATACAATAGAATAAACCATTTATGTGTTAATTTGTATATGATTTCTTTTTAAGATGCTGTCAGTATTGCATGTTTCACTGTCTATGCAAATGTAGGTAAATGTATGTGCTAGAAGCACACTTTCCATAAAACACAAATTAATACCCATGAGATCATGTTGCAAACACACACATTTTTGCAGACAATAGCAAATCTGACAGCATAATCCTGCCGTGGGCATTAACACAGGAAATCCCAATTGATGTGTCCACACAAAAACAATAACTGACAGAGGACAGCTGTGTGTGTGTGTGTGTGTGTGTGTGTGTGTGTGTGTGTGTGTGTGTGTGTGTGTGTGTGTGTGTGTGTGTGTGTGTGTGTGGCTGGGGAATACAAACATAAATCTTTTTTCAACAATCTATTTTCCATCATAGCTATTCACAGGGGACGTCTCAAAGTGCTCTTTAGCTTTTCTGTCAATGGCTGTCCCCATCCATCAGTTTCATAGAGAATTATTCCCCAGATCGATGGGATCACCAGCGCTCAGCACTATTAGGGCTAATAGGAAGTCGTGTGTGTGTGTGAAGCTGTCACACACTCATCGCAGCTGATTTGCATCTAATTATACATGACACTGCAGTATGTTTGTACTCAAGCATATGATTTGCATTACATAATGCATAGTAAAGAGTATACTTGAAAATCATAGGTGTAATTCCACTTTTTAATTATTTTTTAGCCTGATAATGAAAATAACATCATTAAATGACATGTCCATCACAAACTGAATCAAGTTTAGTACACAGAGGTCTAGAACAAAAGGAGGGTAACTATTCATCTTTAAGCCATCTCTAAAATACAGATATACTGCAATCTTCAGTTTTAGTGCAATGGCATCGAGAGAAAAAACAAAGCAACAAATGTTCCAGTCTGACTAGATGAATAACCTTAACTAGGTCATTTCAGAATATTTAGTGTCCATTACATACCCGTGACAAGGGTATTCAGGTCAGATAATGCAGCTATGAAGAGAAGCTGAATGCGTAATTGTTCTCAATGAAAGATTTATGAATGAAATTGGGAAGAGGCGTCGAGTGGGCCAGAGATCAAATTCATAAATCAAACGACAATACATTTACATTACACCTGCTTAAATGGACATGCGTTCTTTAGAAGTGAGCATTTAATTTGCACCAGAGCGAGGTAAATTAAGTAGGCATAATTATGCCTATCTTCCACTCAAGCATTGTTTCACATGAATCTTTTAGCAAGGCAACCATTAGCTACAAACTAATGCCAGAGACACCTAAGCAAACTGAATTATTCAATCTGTCAGCGAATATCCCATTACCTTCTACTTATGAATACTTGATTTTATTTTGTATAATTGACCAGGCTTGTTTGTCAGACAGGGTTTGATCTGTCTATCAGCATTTTTGTGGATGTATGAAAGTCTTTATTTTAAACAATATTTTCCAAACTTTTGTGAAATGTTTGACTCAAAAGTGTGTTTATGCTAATATATATATATATATATATATATATATATATATATATATATATATATATATATATATATATATATATATATATATATATATATATATATAATTTCTTAATATTAGTGTATAAACTGTATGTATTTAAGTATATTTCACTGTTCAGAATGTAAATAAACAATAAAACGTGTGATATTTCTAGCAATCAGACTTGTCATTGAATCTAATATTGTATGTAACAAAGCTGTCATGCTTTGTTTAATGCAAGTCTTTTAATTCCCTTTCAATATTGATTTACAAAAAATAATAGACAAATACTTACACTCGTATTTTTATTTTAAACCGATAAAACAGACCCACTTTATATTAGGCTGCCTTAACTACTATGTTCTTACATTTAAATTAATAATTTGATGAAATGCACTTATTGTGTACATACATGTTTATACATTGTACTTACTTTTAAAATTTTACCTGCATGTGATTACAATAATTTCTGTAATTACATTTATAATTACACTGTTGACCATTAAACAACCCTTAAACTTACCCAAACCACCACAGCTGTCCCTAACTTAACCCTTAAACTTACCCAAACCACCACACCTGTCCCACCACACCTGTCCCTAAACTTTACCCAAACCACCACACCTGTCCCTAACTTTACCCTTAAACTTACCCACACCACCACACCTGTCCCTAACTTTACCCTTAAACTTACCCATACCACCACACCTGTCCCTAACTTTACCCTTAAACTTACCCATACCACCACACCTGTCCCTAACTTTACCCTTAAACTTACCCACACCACCACACCTGTCCCTAACTTTACCCTTAAACTTACCCACACCACCACACCTGTCCCTAACTTTACCCTTAAACTTAACCGTACCCACCACACCTGTCCCTAACTTTACGCTTAAACTTACCCATACCACCACACCTGTCCCTAACTTTACCCTTAAACTTACCCATACCACCACACCTGTCCCTAACTTTACCCTTAAACTCACCCATATCACCACACCTGTCCCTAACTTTACCCTTAAACTTACCCATATCACCACACCTGTCCCTAACTTTACCCCTTAAACTTACCCATTCCACCACACGTGTCCCTAACTTTACCCTTAAACTCACCCATACCACCACACCTGTCCCTAACTTTACCCTTAAACTTACCCATATCACCACACCTGTCCCTAACTTTACCCCTTAAACTTACCCATACCACCACACCTGTCCCTAACTTTACCCTTAAACTTACCCATACCACCACACCTGTCCCTAACTTTACCCTTAAACTTACCCATACCACCACACCTGTCCCTAACTTTACCCTTAAACTTACCCATTCCACCACACCTGTCCCTAACTTTACCCTTAAACTTACCCATACCACCACACCTGTCCCTAACTTTACCCTTAAACTTACCCATACCCACACCTGTCCCTAACTGTACCCTTAAACTTACCCATTCCCACCACACCTGTCCCTAACTTTACCCTTAAACTTACCCATACCACCACACCTGTCCCTAACTTTACCCTTAAACTTACCCATACCACCACACCTGTCCCTAACTTTACCCTTAAACTTACCCACACCACCACACCTGTCCCTAACTTTACCCTTAAACTTACCCATACCACCACACCTGTCCCTAACTTTACCCTTAAACTTACCCATACCACCACACCTGTCCCTAACTTTACCCTTAAACTTACCCATACCACCACACCTGTCCCTAACTTTACCCTTAAACTTACCCATACCACCACACCTGTCCCTAACTTTACCCTTAAACTTACCCATACCACCACACCTGTCCCTAACTTTACCCTTAAACTTACCCATACCACCACACCTGTCCCTAACTTTACCCTTAAACTTACCCATACCACCACACCTGTCCCTAACTTTACCCTTAAACTTACCCATACCACCACACCTGTCCCTAACTTTACCCTTAAACTTACCCATACCACCACACCTGTCCCTAACTTTAACCTTAAACTTACCCATACCACCACACCTGTCCCTAACTCTACCCTTAAACTTACCCATACCACCACACCTGTCCATAACTTTACCCTTAAACTTACCCATACCACCACACCTGTCCCTAACTTTACCCTTAAACTTACCCATACCACCACACCTGTCCCTAACTTTACCCTTAAACTTACCCATACCACCACTCCTGTCCATAACTTTACCCTTAAACTTACCCATACCACCACACCTGTCCCTAACTTTATCCTTAAACTTACCCATACCACCACACCTGTCCCTAACTTTACCCTTAAACTTACCCATACCACCACACCTGTCCATAACTTTACCCTTAAACTTACCCACACCACCACACCTTTACCCGTATCCAACCTCAGTGTTTTGCAATTCAATATGAACACAATAAGTACATTGTACTTATATTTTGATGTAAGTACACAGTAGTTAAAGCCACCCAATATAATGCGGGACTGAAAAAACTACACCCACAGCACATTATAAATCTTTCACAAACACACATATAGATCTAGTCACTGGCATTTGCTATAGATTGATGAAAATGACTTCCAAAGTGTTTATTTCTCCTAATACCCCTGAAAGGAGCGCTTGCACTCAGGAGATATTTGATCGGAATGAGGGAAACTGATGGAGCAACTGATTAATTGGAATTTAATCCATCAGTCACCAAAGCATCAGCCACATCATTTACATTCCAAACAATCAGCTGATGGACCAATAGGACGTGGGGTATTAATACGCAGCAGTCAATATGATACCACAGAGCTGTCACGTACCTTATTGACAAGCACAATGGCTCTTTTAATCCTGCCTTGATCAAATTGCATATATTTCAGGATTTCCACAAGATTCGGTACGTCTTTTGAATATTTCATCTGGGAGGCAGATCCCCACACTGTGATTTGCTGGAGTTGTGTGGCTGATATTGCACAGGTTGCTTGTGTCAAAGTATGTAGCTCTGATGAATGATGAATGAATATACAGATATCATTTTACCATCCAAATCAACTATTATTAATGATGAAGAAGGGAAACCAATCTGCTAGATGTGTAACAATAAGATGACGCAACACACTTTCTGAGAATGCTCCACTACCCAAATCTTTTCAATTTCAAAGTGAGCTCAAATAAAATTAAAATGCCTGATCACTGAAACACAAAGCCTAGCCTGTTCTCTCACTTCATAGCGTTTGGTCTTAGTGTTTTAATGAGGTCTGTTCACTATATCAGTGGTGTTTACAGTGCTCTTTTACCTTTTCTCCAATGGCGCTCCATCACTGTAATGAAGTTTGTCTTGACGTATGAGGGTTGATCTAGGCGACAGTATGTAATATCGCCCTTCACGGATCACATATCTGAGACATTTAATAGGCTGCTTATCATGTAGCCCTAGGTTAATCATTTATCAGTACTCATCAGATCACTCTGATGGATTATTCTCAATAAAGGCGCCTCGCCGAGCTCATTCACTACCGCTTATTACCCCGAATTACACCACATCGAAGCATCCTCCTTATAGCGTGTGATCCGTTGCTAGCATCACGTGTTAAAATGGTGTCAAAAGTGAGTCCAGTCCGAGGCCTGAAATAAAACGACTGTTGAGCTTCTGAAAGCGAGATTAAGGCTCTTGACTGTGGTTGTTGGCAGCTACACATACACTCTGGAAGGCTTTAGTGCTGCCATTTGTCACCCTCCAAAGCAATTCGTCTGTGAGTGTCAGCTTCTCCAAACAGCCTCCTAAAAGTCCCAGAGAGGTTCACTGCTGTCACCGGCTGATCTCTACCCGCGTGCACAGGGGACGTGTTATTCCAGCCGGCCAGCACATCTGTGTGAACTTGACCTGACTAAAAGTACAATCTCTGATTTACATTCCTTCCTGCTAACTATATAGAAAGATAACGCAAGGAGAATGGGAAAACTGTAAGAACGCAAACCATTGGGAAAATATCGGATGTGTATCAGTGTATTGGATCCGTGTGTTCGGTCCTAAAGTGACAGCAGTCTAATAAATAAAATCACTCAATGACTGAATAACTTTAATAGCTTTAATAATTATAATTAATCTACAGTCAAACCCAAATTTATTCAGACGCCTTCAACATTTCTCACATTATCGGTGTATTCGCTGTAGTTTAGAAAATAGTACTAAAATATGAGCAGAACTTAGAGTTAAACTGAACAAACTCCTCTTGATTATGTCTCTTTGATAGAAAGGGATGTAATGGATTATAATCAGCCAATCAGCTGTTAGATTAAAGAACACAATTAGATAATACCAGTTTAGCTCAACCAATGACCAAGCAATGCTTCATTTAGTTCAGTCTGTGGGGTCAAAGGTCACATTAGCAATTAAAGAACAAACCCTGCAGCAAAACATGTTCAGCTCAAAGTGAAGGAATCATTTTGGGCCCAAATTTTTGTCACTAAATGAAGAGTTTTTGGGTATAATATTTCACAGTTTACTTTATTTTGCGCTCCTCACTTACAGAAATGAACTATAGTGTTCTCACACAGTAGTGAAACATTATATCTGTGTCTGAATCATGTTCGGTTTGACTGTATTTCAAGTGCTGTGAGTGTGTGTATTGAAGACTTCTCAATGGGTCCAATGGCTCTGATCTAGATCAGCCTGGCATTGATTCTCCAGAGCGGCGCTCAGATTACCTGCTCCAAGCCAACACAGAGATGCATCAATACTAAACACTCGGCTCTGCAGTGCAGGCACGGACACCAACACACACACACGACAGACACCAGACAACTGCTGTGAAATCATAACTCTGAAGAATCCATTTTTAAGCAAAAAAGATGAAGCAATATTGTACTTTAGAAGCCAGGTAAACAAATGGTAAATTTAGTACTGATTTCTGTCTAAAGCAACATGCATGATCCATGATCGGACACATCTTGTGCAAGAGAGAGCCCACCCTTATGGTGTGTGCACACCAAACGCAAATTTAATAATTTGCGCAATTACATTGCATACAAAGTCAATGAGAATAGATGGGAATTTGCGGCGAGTGTCGCGTTTGCCGCAAATGCGTGATATTTGCCTCAATCACATCTTCCGCAAAAGTTGACAATGTTTAACTCGAGCAGAAAATTTGCATGACGCACACCAATCAGTGACAGGTTATCAAACTGCACACCCGTCATCCTCAAGTCCTTCATCTCGGAGAAGAGATTTCTTTTCATCTCAATGGGACCTTCCTGGAAAAATAAAGGATAAATAAATAAATTAGCGCTGGAAGGGGCTGTCATCAGGAGCAGTTTCTGGAGTAGATGGTGAAATTCACAGAGTTGTGTGCACCTCTGGATAGCGCTGTGAACACACACATGTATTCAGGACTTCCACAACAGGTACAGAGCAGCAATAGTTACTCCTCCAACATGTTTGATTAAGGATAAAATGGCAGAAAGAAATGTTGTAAAAACACTCCTCATCCCGCAATGTTTTATTCGTGCGAGTGACCTGAAAATTGTGTTATCCCACGAGTAAACTAGAGCGAGTAACGCCATGCGAATGTTCGCTTCACTTTTGGTGTGCACAGCAGACGTGGCTGGAAATTCATCACATTTCATTTGAAAAGGTTCCTTCTCAACATTCAGGAAAAAAAATGAAATTTCCCAACTAAAGGCTCAAAGTAAAACATGTTTAACGGACAAACAAACTAATTAATAAATACTATTTTATTTATTTTATAATAAATGTATACATTTATATAATAAATAAATAAATACTGTTTGAACACTTTTCCCACAAATTTGATTTATGTCCATCCGTTCTGACTTTTACCAATAAAATGGTGTGCATTATGTCACATTTGTTTTGGTGCATCGCAAAAGCCCTGCCGTCTGATATTCACACACTCCTTAAACTCCCGTCGGACTGTTTCACTCCCTGCACTCTGGAACATATCCCTCATGTGTTTACCAACTAAACTGAAATGCAGTATGTAATGAGGTAATTACCAAAAGAAGGCTTTTCTCAGATCTGTTTCCATGCGAGCCCATGATTAAAGAGTTTAAGTATGTCTGTCACACAGATCAAGAGCATGAACTTTAATATTTCATTAATATTCATATATAATTTAAAGGGCAATATCAGAAAACGTTGTTTTACAGTTATCAGAACACACACAAGTGACCTGCTAAACTTCTGGATTTTATTTTTGTGAAAATACAGCTCATAATGAATTCCTCTTTGAGGTTTATAAAACGAACCATTGACGTGTCTGATCCATGTTTCAGGCTTGGATTGTGTTGCACTGGCTTGAAACTCAAAGCCAGCTCGAAACAGCACAGCCATTAAAGATAACCAGATATGAAGCAAACCACCAATGGACTCAATCATCAGGGGGAAATAATTAGCAAAATCACTATATCAAAAGGGAATCCCGTGGACAAAATTATTCACTTTTTATGAGTGAAATTAGTGCCAGATGTGAATATTTACAGTATATTGCTACATTATATCAAGTTGCTACATTTTAAAGCAAAATACTGTAGTATGTTTTATTATAGGCCGATTTCTGTTTATCTATACCATTGAACAACCATATGATCTGCAGTCCATACAGGAAACACAATATAGCACAAATGAAACATGTTTAAACAGATGTCCTTGTGCCGCAACCCACATGCTCAGAACTGCCTGTTTCAAACACTCAAACACTTGACATGCGAAATGTTAGTAATAGCATATATTTCTAATCCTACAGTAACCAGACATGTTGATGTTGTTGTTAATGAAATGTGGGGAGTTTAATTGAACATTTCAGGACAATTAGTGCTTATTGAACACAGCGCATTCAAAACGTCACGTGTGTAAAGCATTCCCAGCAGACTACAAATGACTTATGGACTTTATAACCATTTCAAAATGCATTATAGGAAAAAAGCGAGAGAAACTTTTAATATAGTTTTGGGAGGAAACGTCCCATATGATTTCAGAAAAGCCATTCCCTCAGTATGTGCATCAAATGTCACAAATGCCACATAGATATAATAGAGAGATTGATCTCCAGAGGCATTTGTGACGGGTAATATCCACATTTGGAAAACGTGTAAGGGAGAGAATGGGAACTGCATGAGGAACACCGGGACTGGGCTTTCCAAACAGGACAGACTGAAAGGGATCACTCCTCGCTCAGCGGTAGAAAAGGAATGTCTTGTGTCCCTGGTTAGTCTGAGGAATTGTCTCCAAGGAAGAGTACCTGGTGTTTGGCCCTCCGACCCTAAACATCTGGGTGCAACAGCAGGAGGTGGTCCCCTACACCGGTCTCGGTCCCAGGTGCGGGTGGTGATGTGACGGAGATGAGCACCACTGCACACACACCTTTACCTTAGTCATGCTACATTTTTCTGTTTTGTCTTTGTTTTGTGTGATATGGCGGGAGTCGTCTTCAGAGATGCGTGCCTGCACCAGCTAAAATAAGTTAATGCCATTATGACTGAAAGTTTGCTAGGAATTAATAGGTATTTCCTACTAAAGCAAGGCAGTATTAGACTCTGGTAAACTATCCCTAGCAGACTGGTAGGCGTGGCCTTGGGCGGAAGAGCCCAGTGCATTATGGGTGTTGAAGTTCTATTTGGCAAAAGGGAATTGAACTGCTTTTCGTCTCTGTTTTCTCTAGTAAGGGAGCACAGATTTTTTCCCTTTCTCCTGCATTGGCAGTCTAGTTTTATTGAAAGCCCATTTTGCCAGGGGTGAAGTACCGCTTTAAATCACATGAGACAAAGACAGAAACGTTTTGGCTATCAGACTTTCTTCAGTGTGACATTAGCGGATATCATCGCATGATGTTGAAATCAGTTTTCTTGCCACTTGCATAAACATTATGGAGTGAAACATGCCGGCTCTGGTTTGAATGAAGACTAAAACAATGGCAAATAATTAAAATCACATGCATTAGGGCTATTTACACACAAAACAATTAGGTAACTTTGTTAATGTTAATTTCAACATTTACTAATACATTATTCAAATCTTGTTAGCATTAGTTAATGCACTGTGAACTAACATGAGCAAACCATAAACAGCTGTATTTATATTAACTAACGTTAACAAAGATGAACAAATACAGTGGCAAATGTACTGATCATGGTTAGTTCATGTTAGTTAATACATTAACTAATGAAACCTTATAGTAAAGTGTTACCAAACTATGTTATTAAGTCTGTATATCAAAAAAATATAACACATTCAAGCAATGCAATTATTAATATTATCAGATTGTTTTCAAATTATGAAATAATTTGCCATAACTGTTTCATACAAGCAACTTCACTCATTCAATAATGATGGACAAGAAGAGCTAATCAAACTTATTAGAGCATTGAAATAAGCAACACTGTGGATCCCATAACCACTAACACACTGACAGGGGTGTTTTGCTATGATTGTAAAATGTCTTCTCAATATTGTCAACTCTTTGCTTAATTTAGGACTTACATCACAGAAACATTTTCAAGCTAGAAGTTATTAATCCTTTAGAAAAATACATCTCAAATCTGCCATTAATGTCAAAGAAAAAGTATTGTCCAATAATTCAATAATTTTTTCCTAGAAATAATATTTGTAAATACTTTCACAGTTGTTATTCCAGCATGGAGAAGAGACGATTATTATACAGATGAGCTGCTGTTGTCATTTGACCACGAATGCATCACTCTTCCTGCGCCACTTGATCTCAGTGCTGCTTTCCACACCATAGACCACAGTCTCAGATGTGCAAAGCTTCGCTGTTGGTTCTTAACTGCAAACTGCTATCAAGCTCTTAAGCTTAATGCTGAAATGGGGTTTGATGTTTGTATCAATGCTTATTATTAAAAGCAAGTGTTAAAAAGTGTTTAGTGGTAATTGGACTGAGCTCTTTGTGCTTATTTGGGAGGTCGGTGCCATTTGATTTTAAGCCTTTTTATCCTGTGTACTGTCTGAGCAGTGAGAGGCAAGCATTTGCTAGTTATTAGGGGCCAAGCACCGAAGGTTTATTATTATTCTGCCATTGGAGTATATGGCAGCCCATAGAACCGCTTGCAGGAAAGTTGTGAAATTTGGTACACTGATAGAGGTCAGTACCAATAGTAACCACACCAAATTTGGAGTCTCTAACTCCATCCCTCTAGCGCCACCTCCTGTCCAAAGTTTCATGTTTATGCTAATAACTTTTAAACCATAAGGGCTAGAAACAAAAATATTTGTTCATTTGATTCTTTGGCTGAACCAGATCATCTTCGATTCGTCAAATCGTTTTAATTAAACGTGCAAACAAATTTTATGTAGCGGTTGTGAAAATACACTTAAGGCTATATCTCAGCAACGCTTAATCGTATTCAAACCAAACTTGGTACATGTCATCACAAGCATGACCTGAGGCAACCTGCAGTGTTTTGGCGCAGTGCCACCTACTGGTCTGGAGATACGAAAAATCATAAAAGTGATCTCCTTAGATTCAGGACATCATGTCAATTTTACCATATCGGCCATTTTGACTGTCGGACATTTTTGAATTATGTGATAAAATGCTGTATTTTATGAACACATGAACGGATTGTTACAAAACTCGGTATGGGTCATCACCACGATGCCCTGAAAGAGCCTGAGAAGTGGAGCTTTTTTTCAAATACTTTTAACTTGTGTGTGGTTGACTTATTTTCATGAGAGAAACTTTTTTTGGCTCCTGAATCCTTGCCGAGTCCAACGATACCAGACTTGCCATGTTTCAACATATGGTTTGTGCAGCGTTGTAATTTAGCGCTTATAAAACGTTAGTTGATATCTTCGAAACCGCTAGTCCGATCAAGACGAAACCAGTGAAAGAAGTTCGGAAACATAGGTTGATACTTAAAGTGTTCTGCCCAAATGTCAAAAAATTTATAATAAGGGGTAGTAAAATCCAATCGAAGTTAAGTGTCAGTCATTTTTTACTTGTTTTTTTATATAAATGTCTATAGCCCCAAACGAAATGAGATATTTTCACCAAATTTGATGGCTCACTCCGAGGATACATAGAAAACCCTACAGTTTATTCCACCTATACTAGATTTAAAATATAACAACTGGGGGCTCGTCCATCATCTACACATGACTATTGGAGACTCATTTGTTCATCAAACTACTCATTTCTTTAGTTAGGCTTGTGTTGCACATCATAGAAGACAATGTTAGCATCTGCTAATTTTAATTCCAGGAGACAATCTGTTAATTTAATATATTTTCATCTTATGGTTTAAAATCATTATTGTGTCAAAGCCATGTGTCAATATATTCATGGATTGCAAATAAATTTGTTCTCGCTTTGCAAGAATTTCTGCAAGGCATGAATTTTTTTCCATACCATGAGTGTAACAGGTCTTTTAGGCTTCTTGATATAACCAATCAAACAGCTTATATATATAAATGCTGCAAAATAAGTCTTAAAAGTTCTTTAAAATGCAACTTTTTTTCTGATGAAGAGTAACAATGCAAACGGATGTAAACTGTGCATTAAATTATAGCTAAATATTACCATGCAAAGATTTCAGTCAGGAAACTCTAGGCGATGCAGCAAAGTAAACTAGGTCCAAGTTTCCATCCAAAGACAACACTAATCACTAATGGATAGGGATGATGTTTTCAGAGTAATTTATGTTATGAAAGAAAATGACCTAGAGGACTGGCGGATTAATCTTGGAATGAAAAACGGGCATGATTTTGGATACATGGAAGGCGGGATGAATTCTCCTATACGCTGGAGGAAGTTTGAGGCGGACTGCCACCGGACTAATGATCTTGGTGACAGTAAACGGACCAATAAATTTGGGTGTGAGCTTATTAGAGACGGATCGGAGAGGAATGTTCTTGGTAGAAAGCCACACTTTTTGACCAACGACGTATACGGGAGGCCTTGACCGGTGGCGATCGGCCTTGGCCTTGGTGCGCTCCTCCCGGGAAAGTCGAGCTCGACCCACCTGCATGGGCTCATGATCTTGACTGGGGCTGACCGTGTCTCCTCTGGTGGACCGTGCTTCCTCCCCGCTCCTTTGGGTTGGACTCCTTCGCTCCACCCTGGTTAGTTGAGCATCCACCCTGAGAGCGAGGTCAATGAGTCCGTTAAGGGTTTCCGGAAGGTCCAGCGCGTAGATCTCCTTCTGAACACGGTCAGCCAGCCCATGCAGGAACATGTCCCACTGCGCCTCCTCGTTCCAGTGACACTCTGCCGCTAACGTGCGAAATTCGATGGAATAATCAGACACCGACCTCTCTCCCTGGCATAGTTCCGCCAGCTGCCGGGCAGCCTCTCTCTCCGCGACCGACCGGGGAGAACACTCTTCTCATCTCCGCTGCGAGTGACTGGAACGAGGCGCAGCATGGGTCTTGGTTCTCCCACACCGCCGTCCCCCAGAGAGAAGCCCTCCCCGTAAGGAAAGTAAGCACGAATGCCACCTTACTCTGTTCCGCACTGAATGTGCGGGGCTGTAGGGCGAAATGCATAGAACACCGAGTCAGAAACGCTCTACAAAAATTTGGTTCTCCTGATTAGGCCTTGGGCACCGGAAGACGAGGTTAGGGGCTGACCATACACAGCCCCTGACAATCATACAGTGATGGCTCCAGCCCCTGACCATCATCCAGTGATGGCTCCAGCCCCTGACCAGCATCCAGTGATGGCTCCAGCCCCTGACCATCATCCAGTGATGGCTCCAGCCCCTGACCATCATCCAGTGATGGCTCCAGCCCCTGACCAGCGTCCAGTGGTGACCTCAGTCTGCGGACAGAGTCCAGTGATGGCTCCAGCCCCTGACCAGCATCCAGTGATGGCTCCAGCCCCTGACCAGCGTCCAGTGGTGACCTCAGTCTGCGGACAGAGTCCAGTGATGGCTCCAGCCCCTGACCATCATACAGTGATGGCTCCAGCCCCTGACCATCATCCAGTGATGACTCCAGCCCCTGACCATCATCCAGCGATGACTCCAGCCCCTGACCAGCGTCCAGTGGTGACCTCAGTCTGCGGACAGAGTCCAGTGATGGCTCCAGCCCCTGACCATCATCCAGTGATGACTCCAGCCCCTGACCATCATCCAGCGATGACTCCAGCCCCTGACCAGCGTCCAGTGGTGACCTCAGTCTGCGGACAGAGTCCAGTGATGGCTCCAGCCCCTGACCATCATCCAGTGATGACTCCAGCCCCTGACCATCATCCAGTGATGGCTCCAGCCCCTGACCAGCATCCAGTGATGGCTCCAGCCCCTGACCATCATCCACTGATGGCTCCAGCCCCTGAGCAGCGTCCAGTGGTGACCTCAGTCTGCGGACAGAGTCCAGTGATGGCTCCAGCCACTGACCATCATCCAGTGATGGCTCCAGCCCCTGACCATCATCCAGTGATGACTCCAGCCCCTGACCATCATCCAGTGATGACTCCAGCCCCTGACCATCATCCAGTGATGGCTCCAGCCCCTGACCAGCGTCCAGTGGTGACCTCAGTCTGCGGACAGAGTCCAGTGATGGCTCCAGCCCCTGACCAGCATCCAGTGATGACTCCAGCCCCTGACCATCATCCAGTGATGACTCCAGCCCCTGACCATCATCCAGTGATGGCTCCAGCCCCTGACCAGAGTCCAGTGATGGCTCCAGCCCCTCTGCAGAGTCCAGTGATGGCTCCAGTCCCTGACCAGAGTCCAGTGATGGCTCCAGCCCCTGACCAGCATCCAGTGATGGCTCCAGCCCCTGACCAGCATCCAGTGATGGCTCCAGCCCTGACCAGCGTCCAGTGATGGCTCCAGCCCTGACCATCATCCAGTGATGGCTCCAGCCCTGACCAGCATCCAGTGATGGCTCCAGCCCCTGACCATCATCCAGTGATGGCTCCAGCCCCTGACCAGCATCCAGTGATGGCTCCAGCCCTGACCAGCGTCCAGTGATGGCTCCAGCCCTGACCATCATCCAGTGATGGCTCCAGCCCCTGACCATCATCCAGTGATGGCTCCAGCCCCTGACCATCATCCAGTGATGGCTCCAGCCCCTGACCATCATCCAGTGATGGCTCCAGCCCTGACCATCATCCAGTGATGGCTCCAGCCCCTGACCATCATCCAGTGATGGCTCCAGCCCTGACCATCATCCAGTGATGCCTCCAGCCCCTGACCATCATCCAGTGATGGCTCCAGCCCCTGACCATCATCCAGTGATGGCTCCAGCCCCTGACCATCATCCAGTGATGCCTCCAGCCCCTGACCATCATCCAGTGATGGCTCCAGCCCCTGACCATCATCCAGTGATGGCTCCAGCCCCTGACCATCATCCACTGATGGCTCCAGCCCCTGACCAGCATCCAGTGGTGACCCCTCTCCTGTCCCAAGTCTGGGGAGGACTCTGCCTCCTGTCCCGAGTCCGGGGGGACTCCGCCTTCTGTTCCGAGTCCGGGGAGGACTCCGCCTCCTGTCTCGAGTCTGGGGAGGACTCTGCCTCCTGTCCCGAGTCCGGGGGGGAGTCCGCCTTCTGTTCCGAGTCCGGGGAGGACTCCGCCTCCTGTCCTGAGTCTGGGGAGGACTCCGCCTCCTGTCCTGAGTCTGGGGAGGACTCCACTTCCTGTCCTGAGTCTGGGGAGGACTCCACCTCCTGTCCCGAGTCCGGGGAGGACTCCGCCTCCTGTCCCGAGTCCAGGGAGGACTCCACCTCCTGTCCTGAGTCTGGGGAGGACTCCACCTCCTGTCCCGAGTCCAGGGAGGACTCCGCCTCCTGTCCCGAGTCCATCATCCAGTGATGGACTCCGCCTCCTGTCCCGAGTCCGGGGAGGACTCCGCCTCCTATTCCGAGTCCGGGGAGGACTCCGCTTCCTATTCCGAGTCCGGGTAGGACTCCACCTCCTGTCCTGAGTCTGGGGAGGACTCCGCCTCCTGAACGGTGAGCGCCGCCCTGGCCTCCTAAACCGCCATGGCTTCCTGATCAGCCAGCCCCGGTTAAGCATTCTGACCCGCCCTACCCATGTTTTATGTGAGCACATGGTTTATCACGTGTTCCTTGTGCCATGTGCTCTCATCTCTATTGTCTAGACCCCGGCCCTCGCGTTACCTCATTATTGATTCATTTTCTCCACCTGTTCTCCCTCATCACCTGCCTTGTTTGTACTCTATTTATTCTCATTGTGTTTGCAATCCTGTGCTGGATCGTTGTCTCCTGTTCCCTGCCCTGCTTCATGTTCCTGACCCTTGTGTTTTGTCCAAATCTAGTTTGGTTTTCCCCCTCGTGGGTGTTTCCCCCTCCTGCAATTGAGTCCTCACTCTTTTCTACTTTACCCTACCGTGACACAGAGGGCTTAAATGCACAAAGGTGATAATCAACACAACAGGGAACAGATGCGAAACTAATTAGAAACCATGGTAAAAAATGAGAACTTAAGACAAAGACAGTGACAATGAAACCAAACAAGAAACTTTTTTACGAAACTTTAAAAATTTTACGAAAATAAAATAATCAATTAGATTAATCCAGAGGTCTTCAACCCTGCTCCTGGGGACTCACTGTCCTGCAGAGTTTAGCTCCAATCCTAATCAAAGACAGGTGAAGCTAATCAAGCTCTTCAGGATCACATGTTGAAAATACACAGGCCGGTGTGCTGAAGCAGGTTAGAAATAAACTTCGCAGGACAGTGGGTCCCCAGGAGCAGGGTTGAAAACCTCTGAATTAATCTAATCGGCTTTAAATTTACGTCCCCCAGACATGCCGCTAAACAAAGCAAACGGTGACTAGTCACTTTACATGCCAGTAAGATGTTATTTTCAGTTTGTGTCCAGTGGAAGCTGCTCTAGATCCCACATCCTTTGGCATTACTATTGCCATGGAAACTTGTCCTACACTGCTAACCTGCTGCAGAGCCATTCTTCTGGGTGAGAGATCATATAGTACACATGTATTACATGTGAGCAGATATATTCTGTCAATTAACATCAGTGTTTTAATAAACAGTGACTCAAACTAAAAACGTGAACCCTGCAAACACTGAACATAGGTTTCAGGATCATGAAACCGAACAGGAACTGACAGGATCCTGACATAAACTAATAAAAACGTCATGTTGTGATGAAGGGTTTGTGTGCAAGACTTATGCAGTTTATGCTTATGATTTACACAACATGAAGAATATTCATCAATATGAAAAAATGCACTTTGTAATAGACTGCATCACTATAAATTAACTGTTATAGCATTATCTTCAAAGATTAATATCCGACATTGTATAAATGACACAGTAAACACACATTCACAATGTAAAGCATTACCATTTTTAACACTACACATTATTAATGTTTAATTATCTTATGGAGCTGCTTGCAATGACACATTGTTATTGGTATTGTAAATTATTATAGTAACATAGAACATGGATTTTCAGAGAATGGCATTACTTCAAAATGTGTTCTGCTAATGAGGATTGTTCTTCAGTTCTCCAGACGCAATAATTATAATGAGCTTAATATGTGAGAGTTCAAATAAATTAAAGTGGATGACTGATACATAATTCAAACATGACATCAATTAGCATGAACTAACTGTTCGTCTCGTGGGTCTGATTTGACACATTGAATACTAATATAACCAAACAAACAGCTGTAAATGAATTAATAATTGTATGAATGAATAACTGTGAAAAGGCTTGTAGTTATTGTTTTTCCGCTGCTCGGCCTGTAGATGGAGCACACAGCTGGCAAACCCACACATCAGGAAATAATATCATTACACAGCTGTCAGGAATCATATCATGCTCTTTCTTAATCATCCGCTGTTATGGTCAAGCGTGTGAAACTGCCTGCTGAAAATGATCTGAGATCAGACTGAGAGGAATTAATTTGACATTAAAGCAACAATTTACATTCATATAAATTCACTGATGTAAGGAAACACACCGCATTCACCAGCATCTCAGCACAGACCAGAAATACATGTTTAATAAAAATAAACAGGACACACACTTTCCAACACACATTACATCAGAATAAAAACAAGGTGTAACATACAATGACTTAATGCTCAAGGTCGATTCTGACAATTGTACATGTGTATTGTTTGGAATAATATCTATATCCGCTTCTGTTTGTATGGGCTTTAACACACACACACACACACACACACACACACACACACACACACAGAGAAATAAAGGAGGTCAAATAAAAATGCTGAGTTATTATCACATCATGTGTGTCCTGCAGAAAGCCACGTGTTCCACTGACAGTCACAGATTATATTTTTATGATGAAATCATTTTTAAAACATTAAGGAATTAATTTGACATTAAAATAACAATTTTACACACACATATAAATTCACACACACACACACACACACACAAATACATGTTTAATAAAAATAAACAGGACACACACTCCTCCAACACACATTACATCAGAATAAAAACAAGGTAAATATAACAATTCTTGACAATTGTACATGTGTATTGTTTGAACAATATCTACGATCCGCTTCGTGTTTGTAGGGGTTTAACACACACACACACACACACACACACACACACACACACACACACACACACACACACACACACACACACACACACACACACACACACACACACACACACACACACACACACACACAGAGACAGTACATCCAGCGCCGCTGCTAAATCTGCATCCAGAAATTCAAACCATCTGAGTTAAAAAGGCATCTGTTAACAAAGGGCTTTTAAAACTGCAGCATATTAAATTACATGATTCAATTTCATAAAATTACTCCACTCCCAGGCTAAAACAAAAGTCTTTATATTTTTGGTTAACCCTGAAAAATTAAGATAAAAAATTTTTATTCGATAATTGTAAGTCATAAGCGCAGGAATGTCTGGCATGCAATATTCATAAAAACAGGGCAGAAGCAGGAGAACTCAGAGACTGAGATCACACACACACACACACACACACACACACACACACACACACACACACACACACCACACACACACACACACACACAGATCACACACACACACACACACACACACACACACACACACACACACACACACACACACACACACACACACACACACACACACACACACACACACACACACAGATCACACACACACACACACACACACTGAGAGATCACACACACACACACACACACACACACACACACACACACACACACACACACACACACACACACACACACACACACACACACACACACACAGACACACACACACACACACACACACACACGCACGCACGCACACACACACGCACGCACACACACACACACACACACACACACACACTCACAGGTTCTGAGCTCACGGTAAAGCGTCCCTGTGCTGATTCCCATCAGTCAAAGGATGAATCACTGCTCGTGTTAAACTTATCTGATATATGTGTGGCATTGTGATCAGGCTGCATAATAACCCTCTCTCACACCATTACAGGATTGTTGTGTGTGTGTGATTGGATCAAGCGGTTATGGAGTCTGCTCATGAACATGTGGCTGTAATTTCATTTGCTCTGCTGTTAAAATGCATCTTTCCTCTGGACTGCCTTCAGTTTCTGTTCTCAGTGTTTGGAGCTGCTATTACTTTACATTTTACTCTGTCTTTAATTCATTTCTAAAGCAGCAAAAATCGTTGCTCAATAATAAGTAATAACCAAGACTTTATCTGTCTTTTTCACTTTTAATTAATTTTAATAAACTTTACTAAATGTAACACTTTATTTAACAGTGTCTGTTACACATGTAACCGTTACTACAGTAATGACTATAAACTGCATAATCACACACCACATCCTAAGCATAACTCTATAATGAATACATGTTTATTATTATTACTCGGCACCTAAATGTATAATTACACTGTAATATAGACACATATGACAAAGGGTTACGCTTTATTTTAAGGTGTCATTGTTACATTGTAATTATAAATGAAAGTACTGAGTAATAATAATATACATGTCCTTACTGTAGGGTTCGGGTTTGTTTGAGGGTTAGTTGCATGTAATTATGCATCATTTACTGTTATTACTGTAGTAACATGCATGTAACGTGTAACAACTGTAAGCTTTTATTTTAAGGTGACTTCTACTGGGTGGAAAATGGACTAACCCAGCAATTGGGTTGTTTTAACCCTTCTGTTGGGTTAAATGTTTGCTTAAGACAACCCAACCGCTAGGTGTAATTACCTTTTATTACTATATACTAAGTACATGCAACACGTCACTAAAATATAATGTTGCCATATATTTACTAACCATGGCCAAAAATGCTCAATGTGTTCTTGCTTTCTTTGCTTATTTCCATCCTTTCCGCTCATCATGAGATCTGAAGCTTTACATCTCCTTGGGTTAGCGTTAGTCTTATTTAATGTGTGTGTGTGTGTGTGTGTGTGTGTGTGTGTGTGTGTGTGTGTGTGTGTGTGTGTGACACACACTGTAATGTGCATCACACTCTTCTCTCTCACACAGATATGAATTCAGCTATTATAATACTTAATATTTATTGCAGATGTTTGATAAATACTCAACCTGTTCATTAATGCTGATTTGTGAATATATATTTACAACGTGCCCCTACAGAAATACATGACTAATTTTATGAAACATAAACGCACATTATTATATATAAATTATGTATTACAAACAAAACAATTTAATCCAAATTTGTGGAACGTGTTTATTATAATGAATGACACTGGCGGTTATTCTGGGATACACCGGTGTAAAAACTGACTTCATGCATCCACAAACATAAGAAGAACGGGACTCGGAAAAGATGAAGAAACGTTTAAGATCTGGGATCTAATGCAATGAGTGTCCGCAACGGTCCAGTTCATATTTAATATCGCATATGTAGCTTACAGAAACATTTTAAAGTAATAAATGCACATCTATTTAAAGTCGGAGTGGTTTCTGTAGATGTTTTGATGGAAAGAGAGACAGCATTAAACAGACAGAATCTGTTGTCTTTTATTTGAGCTCGACTGGACAGAATGTCTGGAGATCCGGGGCAGAAGCTCATATTCCTGTGCTACATCCAGAACTCACATTTACAAACCAGGAAATAAAAGAAGTTATAGATAGCTCAGTCCCACAGTAATGCAATCCCACAGACAAGACCGTTCCTCCAAAAAGTGCATTCACAAACATGACAAATCAACAGCTTTTTTTTGTGTTGTTACAAAATGTGCATAACAGTTCTGTCGGTACTCAGTAGATTTGCAGTTATTCAACACAAACTGTTTTTGTAGAACTCTGTTTTATTTCTTTACAAAGGATAAAAAGAGTCTCATGAGCGTAGCAGCTTGAGATCCCGTCTCCGTCTCGTCTCGGACAGCCGTCACACAGATATCACAAAACCCCATCCAGAAAACCAGGATCTGTCTGTATGCCAATATATATTTAGAATTCAAATTTAGAAAAATTAAATTAAATTAAATTAGATTAATAGAAACTCAGGGCAATTAAATATATTTCAATACCTATTGTTAATTTACACCATAAATATTAAGACACAGAACATTAATATAAGAACTGGAAAATTGATGTAAAAATTAAAACAATTTTGTGTCTAGTTTCCATGATTGAAAAAGCTGAGTAAGATATCCAGTTCCGTGTTTCCGTCCTCTATCCGCAGAGAAATCTCACTTCTCTGTTTGCCCATGTCAGCTGACACACGTATATACAGTATATATATATGTCAGAGAGTCATACTACTGAGAAACGTACCATGCAAACCTTTCAAGACAGACGTTTTGCAAACGAGACACACGTTTTCTGTGTATGAATGAATGTACAGTAGGACTGAAGAACACTAAATATCTAAACAGCATATCAGACTTCATTTGTACAATATAATACATAACGCAAACTCAAATTAAGTATTTATTTTTGTCTGTATCCTTCTCTAAATGTAAGTCATCAGTTAATCCCGATTTCTTTGTCCTTTTCCCTGAATCTGGAGAAGAGGTGTCCGGCTCCCACGTCCAGGTTGGTCTTCTCCAGCGCAGTGACCGGAGGGCTGCTCCCGGGATGAGACCTCTCCATGCCTCCTACAGCCGGAATGCCACCGCCGCTCAGGCTAATGGGGATCGAAGGAATGCCTCCGTTCTGAATGACAGAGATCTCATTGTTTTTCATTGCCAGGCCATTGGTGATGGCTACAGCGTACTGATTCCAGAAGCCTGGGTCCACGTTGATCGCTCGCGCTGCGAGGTCCTTCTGAAACATCTCGCTGAATTTGATGGCATCTCCCCCTAGAAGAGCCATGGGGTTCTCCACGGAGAGGCGTCGTCCACGCCGGGCCGGGGCGTTGTTCCACATGTGGGTTCCCATGTGGACCTGAAGTGAGAATGCTGCTTCAGTTTATATGAATTGCAAAAAAAGATGTCATACTCTTTCTTTATATGCATTTCTGATGTGCTTATCAGTATGTTTTTATAGTATCAGTCTATATTACAAATATATATCATTTGCTTTAGTAAGCAGATTTACTTAACAGGGCAAATTAGCGTGAGAGCGCTGTAATCCCATAAAAGCGCCGATGGGACCGGAAAGTTCAATGCGTGATCTACACACACACACACACACACTCACTCACACACTGCTGGATAATGACCAACACCATCTACCAAGAGCGGTGCAAATTAGCCTCTGGTTTTTGAGAGTTAAATAATGCCTCAAACACCAGTAAACTGACAAGCGCAAACCTTAGTAAATCACCTCATGATTGATTTAAACACTCTCCTCCCATCAAAACTGCGTCTGAAAGGGAAATCCTACAAATGCATTTGCAATAAGATCAGCCTGAGTTTTATGTTTCACTGCGTGTCTAGTAAATCCTGGCAGTAGTTTTTAATGCCAAGAAAGGGTTTGTGCTGATGCAAACTCTTAGTAAATCTGGCCCTTAATATCATTTGAAGTTCATAACTAGTAAAATTAGTTAAAATAAAGCTGCAGGCAGCAATAATAGGGCCACGCACATTAGAGGTAGATAAGCCTTTCCTAAAACTGCTTATACTGTAATACAGTTATTTATAACTGTTGATCAATATTAATATGGTATTGTCAGGGCACATGCAAACTTTCATGTCAGTATGCCAAAATGTAAATATTTAATTAAATATTTTTAAGTGAAGATCTGATGAACCCTGTGGGAGGAGTTCAAAAATATCTTTTCAGTCTGATTTCAAAAGGCGCACAGGCAATATGAGCATCACTGTAATCGGCGTGACCCAGGAACAAAGGACACCGCTTTATGAATAGGTCAAATATGAAGGTAATATTTTTTGTTTTGATTTGTTTGTTGGGTCTATTTTTTGATCTCCATGTGATGCTATAAACTGATGCCAATACATGTGTTAACTCTTTCCCGCTGGCATTTTTTATTATTTGCACAAAATGTTCATGGCCCCCAGAATATTTTGTTTCATGAACATCATATCAAAAGAAAAACAGAGCACCCGTTTTATTCAATATTTATTATCAACCCTTGAATGTGGGTATGTTTCATAAAACAGCAAGATCGTATTAGTCAAAGTGATAATCAAACACAGATGGAGTAGATCCATCAACACTTCACAGTCGTTTCCTCTTCATGGCTTCCACATTTCATTCAGTAACATTTAATTCAGATTTATATGCTGTTTAATTTTGATGATCACATTATTTTACCTGGGCATATGATTAAACATGATATGGCATGTGTGAAGATATTCTCTTTCAGAAGATGCGTAATAGCATCCCTACTGTATAACAGTGAAAACACGGGAAATGTCCATCAGTGGCGGGAAAGAGTTAAATACTACATTTGTAGACTAATCACGTTTTTAGGAAAAAAAATAATTCACATATAATATAAATTAGCATAAATATAATCTAAAAAAACACAAAACATATGTGAACCATACCTTGAGATTTCCCTTTGTGGTGAAGGCTCTGCCACAGATGGAGCAGCCGAAGGGTTTTTCTCCTGTGTGAGTGCGCTCGTGGATCTGAAGAGCACTGGCGGATGAGAAGTTCTTCCCACAGGAGTGGCAGTTGTGTTGTTTGGGGGTCCGCCGAGGTGGGGGCGGCGCCAGCATTGGCGTGAGGTTGGGGCTGATTGTTGTCTGACGGGTTGCGGTAGGAACCTGGGGGCCAACGGGTAAGTGGGGCCCCTCACACGAGGCCGGCGGTTTACTGTGTCCATTCTCATATTTTACTGTGCTTGATTCTGAGCTCAAAATACTGGGAGTGTTTAAACCTAAAACACATAAATTACAGAAAATGTGTTCAGTTCTTTACGTTTGATTTTATTGTATACATTAGTAATGAAAACATGTAGAAGACTTAAAAAATGTTGCATATATAACTATCTCTGTCTACAATTGAATACATGACTACCTCTGTCTCTTCCCAGGAACAGCAGACTGAAGTGATTCTCATCTTTGACAAATGGCCTGGTGGGCTGTGTGGCAGTGAGATCTAATGCGCCTGTGTTTTCTGATCCAGGAGAAGGGGCGTCTGACTGTTCAGACTTCACTGAAGTGGAATGAAGAGCCTCGTCCTTGCTGCAGCTGTTTGCCTGAGGAGGGGACTTGACTCTCGATGGCTCGAAGCGATGACCCTCAGACTGGCTGTAGGAGGGAGACAGAGCCTGCATAGAGCCAGATGATTCCGACTGTGCTGGACTCCCAACACTGTGGTTCTCCAAGTCTCCTACAGTGGAAGATGAGTCATTCTTAAACATGTCTCCGTTTTCCCCATCAATTTCGCTCCCGTTTTCTGAAGGCTTTAGGCTGAAGGAATGGGTTATGTTAGCTGTTGGGTCAGTCAGCTTCATTTCATTCTCCAAAGCAACGATACTCGAGATAAGAGAGATTGGGGGCGATGTGCTTGGAGACATCTCTGAGTATAAATTGAGTTGTTTGGGTGAGTCCACATTCCCTTCTTTAAGACCTGTTTCATCTTCTGTTGCTTGGTCCATCTCATCAATTAGCTCATCATCGTAGTTGCTCATGTTGTCTAAGCTCTTTTCATCATAGGAGAGATCTGTGTCCATGTCGTGAAAACTCTCAGGCAGGGGTGTGTTAGGAATCTGTCCACCCATATGCATGCGGATGTGTTGCTGCAAAACTACGGCATTGGTAAACTTTTTCTGGCATATGGGACAAGAGTGCTGTACCCGGAGAGGGGGCTTTGTTCTGTGAACGCCAAAGTGTGTTTTCAAATTACCCTTGGTCGTGAAAGCGCGACCACATATTTTACATTTAAAGGGTCTTTCTCCTGTATGGATGCGATAGTGCATCTTTAGGGCACTCTGACAGCTCAGCACACGATGACAGATGACACATTGGTTGGGGTCTGTCATCTTCTTATCAATATTTTCCACCAGCTGCTGTAGTTTTGAGGTCTCTGATGGTTGCATAGAGTCCAGGAGTCCACGAAAGGAAACTTGGGCTTAAACTGACTGGACACCATTTGTAGGGAGGGATGAGAGACAGCAGATGGAGTATTCGTTGAGTCTGTGATCTGCGTTCTGGTGCTAGTTGTGGTTGTTACTGTGGTTGTGGAAATCACGTGGGGTATGGAAGTAATTGATACACTGGTTTCTCCAGGCCTGGTGGTGGAGCTGGGTGGTAGATGAAAGGCTTCAGGTTTAAGAACGGGAGGTGTGTCACTCGTCACATTAGGCTGGGGTGAACTGCACATTTGTGCAATACTGGCATCAGTAATGAGATGATTAGGAGACAAAGATGTGCACTCACTTGATGGCGGGGATGGCCTTTGAGGCGACCTACTTAAAGGGGTGAAACTAGTTGAATCCCCATAGTTTCCGATAATACTGGGTATAGTTGGAGGGAGTTGCAGTGCTACTGATGTTGGGATTGTAGACAAAACAGGTTTGCTGTCCAGCCATGTGGTAACAGGTTTTTCAGGAGGCAAGGACATCCCGTAAGGTATACCTGAGCTAGTTGGAACATTGTCCAGATACTCAGGAACAGGGTATGGGTTCATTTGGATGTGAGGATACTTTTCTTTGTGTCTCTGAAAATGAACCTTCAAGTTACCCTTTGTAGAGAAACGATTACCGCAAATGTTGCATTTGAAAGGCCTTTCACCAGTATGGGAACGAAGGTGGATTTGCAGGGCACTGTCACTTCCAAACACCTTGGCACAAAATCTGCACTTGTGTTTGAAGAAGGGATCTTCTGAACTGGGTTTGGTGTCAAACACAGAGACATTTGGGGGCTTTCCTTTGCGGTGCTTCATTAGGGCGGAAAGAGGATCAAGAGCATTTGTTGTTGCTGCAATACTGGCTAGAGGATTAGGGAAGATAACACTGTTGGGTGAGCTTTGCGGTACAAGAGGAAGGCTGGAGGGGGACGTTAGCAATCTTCCATGAGTCAGCGTTAAAGGACTAGGTGTGTTCCTTGGAAGTGAAATACAACAGCTTACTTCACCCCCAGTTCCTGTGCTACTACTGGTGCAGCTACTCGACGCTGAGCACGATGCCATTGGAGAGGGAACCACATTACTGGTTGTTGGATACAAGGAATTCATTGTGATATTGCTTTTCATCCCAGAACTTGCCAGTTGGGCACCAGTCTGAGGGACATTGGAACAGGCAACCTCCAGAGCTGAAGATAATGAGGCTGAGACCTGTCCGTTTAAATTGGAGGGCCCCTTGATGGGGAGCTGATGCACAGGGGGTGTAATGAAGCCACGCAGATGAAGCTGCCCAGACATGGTGGGTATGCTGGAGGATGAGGTTACTTGTAAGGCATCATTCATGCTGTGGTCCACTTGACGGTTGACAGCTGTCTGTGGGGGCTGCTTGTTTATTAGCGCCACCTGGCTCCGAATCTGCTCGATCAGTTGAAGCTGATGGAGCTGTTGTTGCTGCAAGGCCATGAGCTGGTCCAGGATCATGGGGATGGCCATAGTTGACACTTCACCCGCTAGTGCACGGGCACCCTGAGAGAACTGGGCCACGGCCACACGGGTGCCATGCAGTGTTTCCAGTGTGACGTTAGTGCTGGGTATGGAGTACCCCGCTCCAGAAGACTGCTTGTGATCCTCAAGTTGAGGTAGGCTGATGTCTGGCTCTGCCAGTGTAACTTGATCTTCAGAATCTATGGTCTTCTCAGGAGACAGTTCCACTTCCATGGGTTCATCGTCTTTCTCCAGGACAGCACCTGGATCCAGCGTCATCTCGGCTCCTTCATCAGCTTCAGCGGGCATGTGGTTCCCGTCTACCACATCCTCGCTGTCCGCCGGCTCGCTGCTGCAGCTGGGCACTGGGGACGGCTCCGGCAGGTAGTCCTGTGCTGGGTCGGAAGTCACCTCATTGTCACTGATAATTAACACAAGTGGATTCTTGGTACAGGTTGTCAGATGTTCACAGAAATCCGACCACTTAAAGAACTCAGCGCAACACTTCTCACACACATGGGTCTCTTCACTCCCACTGCGGCTCTCGTTTCCGCTGTCTGAATCATCCACTCCTTCACCTGAGACTGAAGGGGAGAGGAAATTGAAGCACAAAAATAAATTAATCTTTTTAGTAATGTGCACAAATCAAATAAATTGTGCCCTTTCTCAGGACCCAATTTTGATAATTCCACTCTTCCCTGTACAGCCAGCTAATAATTCCCTTTGTGCAATCTCTCTAATAAGGGCCCATCAGTACTGGATATTTCCATTTAAAAATGGATTTGACTGATTTACAATTCATCTCTTACTCCCATTCGCTTCTGCTAACATGATACCTCACATTTCTGCCATCCATGCCTAACATGGCCCAACGGAGCTACACAATAGAAATCTCCTGATAAAACTAAGTAACTGCATGTTTATATTATCCCACTTTATATTAGGCGGCCTTAACTATAATGTACTAACATTTAAATTAATCATTTGATACAATTCACATATACATGTTTTTTTGTTTTTTTTACATTGTACTTATATTTTAAAATATACCTGCATGTGATTACCTTTGTAATTAATTTCTGTAGTTACAGTAATAGCAGCAAAAGTGTTTTGCAATCAATACACTGCACTTAGTTTTGATGTAAGCACACAGTAGCTCAGGCCACCTTTATATACAGTGGGATCAGTGCGTGTTCTGAACCGTTGATCATCGCAGCCCTAATTCATTTCTGATCATCAACTGTTTAAATCATACATTTCTTTGAGATATGAATCTGTGTAAATGAATAATTCAATGGCAGAATATGTTGTGTGTTTGTCCCATGCTTTATGGTAATTATTATCTGGTAATAGTGCTTGACTGCAGAGTTTGGGCTGGGTCTGAGATTTTGTTAATTATGTTGCGCAGACAACTGTGAAGAATTAACTTTATAAGCTGAATTAAGCATGTCTAAATTGTGATTAGACCTTGCGGAGTAAAACTTTTTTTTTTCTTTTATTTATTTATTCTTTTAACAACCCAGCGGTTGATAATGTTCAGCAGATAAATCATAGTGTATGTTCTTCTGTAATATAGACGCATATTTTCAGAAAAGCAATTATGTCTTATATTCTAAAATTGTACATATAATCAAAGAATACATATAACGACAAATGTTTTAGCAATGAATTTTAAATTATGATAATATATACCAAATAAGAAGAAGAGGAAGAAGAAGAAGGAGGTGATGTATTTCCTTTATGTCAATAGTGACTGGAATAAAATTAATTAGTAATGCTTTTTTAATTTAAGAGAGAATAATGATAACTATAACACATTCATATACGGTCTATTTCAAAGACAAACTAAAAGTATAATTTCTATATGAGTAATACAGACTGATATATGCAGAGTTTCCTGTACAATGCTCAAATATTGAAATGCCAACTGAAAACTCTGTTGGATCATATATCTGTTATATTATATTATAATCTGTTATATTATACACTCTAATGTATTTATGATATAAAGTGTTAAAAAGACAAATACACTTCTCATTCTTCGCCATTTCAAAATTAATGTTAAGATGTATCAAACAAACAACTAAAATGCCTAAATTCACAAATGTGTTAAATGCAACTAATTGACTGTCTTTTATTAAAAATAATGAATTAATTAATAAAACAATTTTTTGTAATAAGCCAAAATGGCTGAAAGTATTTTTTCACACGAGCACACACACATATATAAACTACTGTACACAATGCACTTAACCTGCAGCATTTGCTTACTATTGCTTTAAATGAAATGCATAATTTCTAATATTAATCTTGTTCAGTGTTCATCATGGCATATCCGCTCGCAGTGAGGAAACACATGAGCGAGGAGCAGGAATGAGCACTCTCGCTCTAATATCCCAGTAAAGACTGGATATCCACTACAACACCTGAGCTTTCGTTACAGATGCAGATGTGCAGCACAAATATTAACAGTTTGAGCATTGCTCTGATATTATATTTACCGACACATGATGCTGAGAGCTGGGCTGGGATTAAAAGACTGGTTATATTTTGCTAAACATCTCTGGCATTATCTATAGACCTCATGCACATTTTGAGCATTGAAAATTGCAAACAATTTGAGAGACAATTAAATGAGCTACACTGAAAATATGAATAATAAAATCCCATGTTTTATGATAAGTGTGTAAATGAAATGGTTATTACAGCTCGACGTGAGCACATTCACACACTCCTGTTATGAACTCAGCAGCCCTGGGAAGCGGAAGGACAGGGACAGGATTCACGTGGGATTAGTTATGATTCTTTCCATAAGATGTATGTATATATTACATAGAAAAATAATAGTAATTTAGTATAAAAGAGTGTTAGATGAACTCAACAGGAGCTCTTTGGTTGTATGGAGATATCATAATTGATAGATCATAGGACATATGTAAGCCAGTTTCCTCAGGTCAAGGGAACATCTGCACAAACTGGATTTCAAGCTTGACATGCACAGGCCACCCATGATGTGCCGCTCAGCCAAAGGTTAAGTGCACGCGGTATCAAAGACGCTCCTCTGGGACGAATAGAGTCCCGGGCGGGACGGACAATGACTGCTTCTTGTTGGCACACCATTGAGTTCCCACACAAAAGAGTTTGTTCAAAAGCCAGGCAAACAAAAGCGAATGAAAACGAGCGTTTAAAGACTTGTGCCGGGAGAAACAGAGGACACTGCGCTCATTAAAGAGCAGGACAGAGTAAGAGAGCGCTGGACACACGGCCAGATCCTCCCAGCCTGACCGATCGAGTGATTAGGAGACTCTAATCGATACACTGTCGATATTCACATGCAGTCCGATCCAGATCAGACAGACACACACGGACACACCTCGCAATATTAAACCATATATTACACTTTAATTTAACATTACATTTCCGTTTCTCATAATTCCTCTCTCCAAACACACACCTATTGTTAGGATTATTGAATTACTGTGATTATTGTGTAACTGCAAAATATGCTTTATATTAATTACACACATATTTACTCACTATATGTATTATTATTATTATTATTATTTAAATACACACATTTGACATGTATTTCTGCTGTTTCTAGACAATGCTCGCAACACTTCAAACTTAGTCGAGAGGATGTTTAATTCTGACATGCATTATAGTTTCGCAGATTAAACAGAAAACAACGACATAATAATCCGCTAAAAGCGACATCATAACAGCTCATGTCAAATCACAACAGTTTAGTAATAAATAAATGAAATGCAGTGAAGTAGCAGATGTGTGTAAATGTAGCGATATCAATGTAATGAGTGTGAATAACACAGATATGAGGA
>CM040926.1:1153183-1233183 GCA_023029165.1 Gobiocypris rarus | reverse complement strand
CTCAGCTCATGTGATGCGAATCCCGCGCTTACCTCAGCTCATGTGATCACGAATCCACGCTTGCCTCAGCTCATGGGATGTGAATCCCTCGCTTACCTCAGCTCATGTGATGTGAATTCCTCGCTTACCTCAGCTCATATGAAGCGAATCCCTCGCTTACCTCAGCTCATGTGATGCGAATCCCTCGCTTACCTCAGCTCATGTGATGCGAATCCCGCGCTTACCTCAGCTCATGTGATGCAGAATCCCACGCTTGCCTCAGCTCATGGGATGCGACCCCTCGCTACCTAAGCTCATGTGATCACGAATCGCGCTTACCTCAGCTCATGTGATGCGAATCCCTCGCCTACCTCAGCTCATGTGATGTGAATCCCTCGCTTACCTCAGCTCATGTGATGTGAATCTCTCGCTTACCTCAGCTCATGTGATCGACCCTCGCTTACCTAAGCTCATGTGATGCGAATCCGCGCTTACCTCAGCTCATATGAAGCGAATCCTAAACACCTCAGCTCATGTGATCACGAATCCCGCGCTTACCTCAGCTCATGTGATGTGAATCCCTCGCTTACCTCAGCTCATGTGATGCGAATCCGCGCTTACCTCAGCTCATGTGATCACGAATCCCACGCTTGCCTCAGCTCATGGGATGTGAATCCTCGCTTACCTCAGCTCATATGAAGCGAATCCCTCGCTTACCTCAGCTCATGTGATGCGAATCCCTCGCTTACCTCAGCTCATGTGATGCGAATCCCACGCTTGCCTCAGCTCATGGGATGCGACCCCTCGCTTACCTAAGCTCATGTGATCACGAATCCGCGCTTACCTCAGCTCATGTGATCACGAATCCCTCGCCTACCTCAGCTCATGTGATGTGAATCCCTCGCTTACCTCAGCTCATGTGATGTGAATCTCTCGCTTACCTCAGCTCATGTGATGCGACCCCTCGCTTACCTAAGCTCATGTGATCACGAATCCAGCTTACCTCAGCTCATATGAAGGCGAATCCCTCTTACCTCAGCTCATGTGATGATCACGAATCCTCAGCTCATGTGATGTGAATCCCTCGCACCTCAGCTCATGTGATGCGAATCCCGCTTACCTCAGCTCATGTGATGTGAATCCCACGCTTGCCTCAGCTCATGGGATGTGAATCCCTCGCTTACCTCAGCTCATGTGATGTGAATTCCTCGCTTACCTCAGCTCATATGAAGCGAATCCCTCGCTTACCTCAGCTCATGTGATGCGAATCCCTCGCTTACCTCAGCTCATGTGATGCGAATCCGCGCTTACCTCAGCTCATGTGATGTGAATCCGCTTACCTCAGCTCATGTGATGTGAATCCTCGCTTACCTCAGCTCATGTGATGCGAATCCGCGCTTACCTCAGCTCATGTGATATGAATCCGTGATTACTTCAGCTCATGTGATGCAAATCCCGCGCTTACCTCAGCTCGTGTGATGCGAATCCCTCGTTTACCTCAGCTCATGTGATATGAATCCTGCACTTACCTCAGCTCATGTGATGCGAATCGCGCTTACCTCAGCTCATGTGATGCGAATCACTCGCTTATCTCAGTTCATGTGATGAATCCGCGCTTACCTAAGCTCATGTGATGCGAATCCGCACTTACCTCAGCTCATGTGATGCAAATCCCGCGCTTACCTCAGCTCATGTGATGCGAATCCCTCGCTTACCTCAGCTAATGTGATGAGATTCCCGCTTACCTCAGCTTATTTGATGCGAATCCGGGCTTACCTCAGCTCATGTGATGTGAATCGCGCTTACCTCAGCTCATGTGATGCAAATCCCTCACTTACCTCAGCTCATGTGATGTGAATCCCACGCTAACCTCAGCTCATGTGATGCGAATCCGCGCCTTACCTCAGCTCATTTGATGTGAATCCCGCTTACCTCAGCTCATGTGATGCGATTCCTCGCTTTCCTCAGCTCATGTGATGCGAATCCCTCACTTACCTCAGCTTAGCTCATGTGATGTGAATCCCTCGCTTACCTCAGCTCAGCTCATGTGATATGAATCTCTCGCTTACTTCAGCTCATGTGATGCAATCCGCGCTTACCTCAGCTCATGTGATGCAAATCCCTTGCTTACCTCAGCTCATGTGATGCAAATCCCGCGCTTACCTCAGCTCGTGTGATGCGAATCCCTCGTTTACCTCAGCTCATGTGATATGAATCCTGCACTTACCTCAGCTCATGTGATGCGAATCCGCTTACCTCAGCTCATGTGATGCAATCCGCACTTACCTCAGCTCATGTGATGCGAATCCCCTCAGCTCATGTGATGTGAATCCTCGCTTACCTCAGTTCATGTGATGCGAATCCGCGCTTACCTCAGCTCATGTGATGTCCCTTGCTTACCTCAGCTTATGTGATGCGAATCCCGCTTACCTCAGCTCATGTGATGCGAATCCTCGCACCTCAGCTCATGTGATGAAAATCCCTTTCTTACCTCAGCTCATGTGATGCAAATCCCGCGCTTACCTCAGCTCGTGTGATGCGAATCCCTCGTTTACCTCAGCTCATGTGATATGAATCCTGCACTTACCTCAGCACATGTGATGCAATCCCGGGGTTACCTCAGCTCATGTGATGCGAATCACTCGCTTATCTCAGTTCATGTGATGCCAATCCTTACCTAAGCTCATGTGATGCGAATCCGCACTTACCTCAGCTCATGTGATGCAAATCCCACGCTTACCTCAGCTCATGTGATGCGAATCCCTCGCTTACCTCAGCTCATGTGATGCGAATCCCGCACTTACCTCAGCTCATGTGATGCGAATCCCTCACTTACCTCAGCTTAGCTCATGTGATGTGAATCCCTCGCTTACCTCAGCTCAGCTCATGTGATATGAATCTCTCGCTTACTTCAGCTCATGTGATGCGAATCCCGCACTTACCTCAGCTCATGTGATGCAAATCCCACGCTTACCTCAGCTCATGTGATCACGAATCCTCGCTTACCTCAGCTCATGTGATGCGAATCCCGCACTTACCTCAGCTCATGTGATGCGAATCCCTCACTTACCTCAGCTTAGCTCATGTGATGTGAATCCCTCGCTTACCTCAGCTCAGCTCATGTGATATGAATCTCTCGCTTACTTCAGCTCATGTGATGCGAATCCCGCGCTTACCTCAGCTCATGTGATGCAAATCCCTTGCTTACCTCAGCTCATGTGATGCAAATCCCGCGCTTACCTCAGCTCGTGTGATGCGAATCCCTCGTTTACCTCAGCTCATGTGATATGAATCCTGCACTTACCTCAGCTCATGTGATGCGAATCCCGCGCTTACCTCAGCTCATGTGATGCAATCCCGCACTTACCTCAGCTCATGTGATGCGAATCCCTCGCTTACCTCAGCTCATGTGATGTGAATCCCTCGCTTACCTCAGTTCATGTGATGCGAATCCCGCACTTACCTCAGCTCATGTGATGCAAATCCCGCGCTTACCTCAGCTCATGTGATGCGAATCCCTCGCTTACCTCAGCTCATGTGATGCGAATCCCGCACTTACCTCAGCTCATGTGATGCAAATCCCGCGCTTACCTCAGCTCATGTGATGAGATTCCTCGCTTACCTCAGCTTATTTGATGCGAATCCGGGCTTACCTCAGCTCATGTGATGTGAATCCCGCGCTTACCTCAGCTCATGTGATGCAAATCCCTCACTTACCTCAGCTCAGCTCATGTGATGTGAATCCCACGCTAACCTCAGCTCATGTGATGCGAATCCTTACCTCAGCTCATGTGATGTGAATCCCGCGCTTACCTCAGCTCATGTGATGCGATTCCCTCGCTTTCCTCAGCTCATGTGATGCGAATCCCTCACTTACCTCAGCTTATGTGATATGAATCCTTTGCTTACCTCAGCTCATGTGATGCGAATCCGTCACTTTCCTCAGCTCATGTGATGCGAATGGCGCTTAAGCTCATGTGATGCAAATCCGCGCTTACCTCAGCTCATGTGATGCGAATCCCGCGCTTACCTCAGCTCATGTGATGTGAATCCCTCGCTTACCTCAGCTCATGTGATGCGAATCCCGCGCTTACCTCAGCTCATGTGATGCGAATCCCACGCTTGCCTCAGCTCATGGGATGTGAATCCCTCGCTTACCTCAGCTCATGTGATGTGAATTCCTCGCTTACCTCAGCTCATATGATCGATCCTCGCTTACCTCAGCTCATGTGATGCGAATCCCTCGCTTACCTCAGCTCATGTGATGCGAATCCCGCGCTTACCTCAGCTCATGTGATGCGAATCCCACGCTTGCCTCAGCTCATGGGATGCGACCCCTCGCTTACCTAAGCTCATGTGATGCGAATCCCGCGCTTACCTCAGCTCATGTGATGCGAATCCCTCGCCTACCTCAGCTCATGTGATGTGAATCCCTCGCTTACCTCAGCTCATGTGATGTGAATCTCTCGCTTACCTCAGCTCATGTGATGCGACCCCTCGCTTACCTAAGCTCATGTGATGCGAATCCCGCGCTTACCTCAGCTCATATGAAGCGAATCCCTCGCTTACCTCAGCTCATGTGATCACGAATCCCGCGCTTACCTCAGCTCATGTGATGTGAATCCCTCGCTTACCTCAGCTCATGTGATGCGAATCCCGCGCTTACCTCAGCTCATGTGATGCGAATCCCACGCTTGCCTCAGCTCATGGGATGTGAATCCTCGCTTACCTCAGCTCATGTGATGTGAATTCTCGCTTACCTCAGCTCATATGAAGAATCCCTCGCTTACCTCAGCTCATGTGATGCGAATCCTCGCTTACCTCAGCTCATGTGATGCGAATCCCACGCTTGCCTCAGCTCATGGGATCGACCCTCGCTTACCTAAGCTCATGTGATCACGAATCCCGCGCTTACCTCAGCTCATGTGATGCGAATCCCTACTACCTCTCATGTGATGTGAATCCCTCGCTTACCTCAGCTCATGTGATGCGATCTCGCTTACCTAAGCTCATGTGATGCGAATCCCGCGCTTACCTCAGCTCATATGATGCGAATCCCTCGCTTACCTCAGCTCATGTGATGCGAATCCCGCGCTTACCTCAGCTCATGTGATGTGAATCCTCGCTTACCTCAGCTCATGTGATGCGAATCCCGCTTACCTCAGCTCATGTGATGCGAATCCCACGCTTGCCTCAGCTCATGGGATGTGAATCCCTCGCTTACCTCAGCTCATGTGATGTGAATTCCTCGCTTACCTCAGCTCATGTATGAAGCGAATCCCTCGCCACCTCAGCTCATGTGATGCGAATCCTCGCCACCTCAGCTCATGTGATGCGAATCCCGCGCTTACCTCAGCTCATATGAAGCGAATCCCTCGCTTACCTCAGCTCATGTGATGTGAATCCCGCGCTTACCTCAGCTCATGTGATGTGAATCCCTCGCTTACCTCAGCTCATGTGATGCGAATCCCGCGCTTACCTCAGCTCATGTGATATGAATCCCGTGATTACTTCAGCTCATGTGATGCAAATCCCGCGCTTACCTCAGCTCGTGTGATGCGAATCCCTCGTTTACCTCAGCTCATGTGATATGAATCCTGCACTTACCTCAGCTCATGTGATGCGAATCCCGCGCTTACCTCAGCTCATGTGATGCGAATCACTCGCTTATCTCAGTTCATGTGATGCGAATCCCGCGCTTACCTAAGCTCATGTGATGCGAATCCCGCACTTACCTCAGCTCATGTGATGCAAATCCCGCGCTTACCTCAGCTCATGTGATGCGAATCCCTCGCTTACCTCAGCTAATGTGATGAGATTCCCTTGCTTACCTCAGCTTATTTGATGCGAATCCCGGGCTTACCTCAGCTCATGTGATGTGAATCCCGCGCTTACCTCAGCTCATGTGATGCAAATCCCTCACTTACCTCAGCTCATGTGATGTGAATCCCACGCTAACCTCAGCTCATGTGATGCGAATCCCGCACTTACCTCAGCTCATTTGATGTGAATCCCGCGCTTACCTCAGCTCATGTGATGCGATTCCCTCGCTTTCCTCAGCTCATGTGATGCGAATCCCTCACTTACCTCAGCTCAGCTCATGTGATGCAAATCCCTTGCTTACCTCAGCTCATGTGATGCAAATCCGCGCTTACCTCAGCTCGTGTGATGCGAATCCCTCGTTTACCTCAGCTCATGTGATATGAATCCTGCACTTACCTCAGCTCATGTGATGCGAATCCCGCGCTTACCTCAGCTCATGTGATGCAATCCGCGCTTACCTCAGCTCATGTGATGCGAATCCCTCGCTTACCTCAGCTCATGTGATGTGAATCCCTCGCTTACCTCAGTTCATGTGATGCGAATCCGCTTACCTCAGCTCAGCTCATGTGATGCAAATCCCGCTTACCTCAGCTCATGTGATGATCCCTCGCTTACCTCAGCTCATGTGATGCGAATCCTCGCTACCTCAGCTCATGTGATGAAAATCCCTTCTTTACCTCAGCTCATGTGATGCAAATCCCGCTTACCTCAGCTCGTGTGATGCGAATCCCTCGTTTACCTCAGCTCATGTGATGAATCCTGCACTTACCTCAGCACATGTGATGCAATCCCGGGGTTACCTCAGCTCATGTGATGCGAATCACTCGCTTATCTCAGTTCATGTGATGCCAATCCCGCGCTTACCTAAGCTCATGTGATGCGAATCCGCGCCTTACCTCAGCTCATGTGATGCAAATCACTTACCTCAGCTCATGTGATGCGAATCCTACCTCAGCTCATGTGATGCGAATCCCGCTTACCTCAGCTCATGTGATGAATCCCTCACTTACCTCAGCTTAGCTCATGTGATGTGAATCCCTCGCTTACCTCAGCTCAGCTCATGTGATATGAATCTCTCGCTTACTTCAGCTCATGTGATGCGAATCCCGCGCTTACCTCAGCTCATGTGATGCAAATCCCTTGCTTACCTCAGCTCATGTGATGCAAATCCGCTTACCTCAGCTCGTGTGATGCGAATCCCTCGTTTACCTCAGCTCATGTGATATGAATCCTGCACTTACCTCAGCTCATGTGATGCGAATCCGCTTACCTCAGCTCATGTGATGCAATCCCGCACTTACCTCAGCTTATTTGATGCGAACCATGCGCTTACCTCAGCTCATGTGATATGAATCCCCTTACCTCAGCTCATGTGATGCGAATCCCTCGCTTACCTCAGCTCATGTGATGCGAATCCCTCGCTTACCTCAGCTCATGTGATGCAAATCCCTTGCTTACCTCAGCTCATGTGATGTGAATCCCGCACTTACCTCAGCACATGTGATGCAATCCCGGGCTTACCTCAGCTCATGTGATGCGAATCCTCGCCTTACCTCAGCTCATGTGATGCAAATCCCGCGCTTACCTCAGCTCATGTGATGCGAATCCCTCGCTTACCTCAGCTCATGTGATATGAATCCCGCACTTACCTCAGCACATGTGATGCAATCCCGGGCTTACCTCAGCTCATGTGATGCGAATCACTCGCTTATCTCAGTTCATGTGATGCGAATCCCGCGCTTACCTAAGCTCATGTGATGCGAATCACTCGCTTATCTCAGCTCATGTGATGCGAATCCCTCGCTTACCTCAGCTCATGTGATGCGAATCACTCGCTTATCTCAGTTCATGTGATGCGAATCCGCGCTTACCTAGCTCATGTGATGCGAATCCGCTTACCTCAGCTCATGTGATGCAAATCCCGCGCTTACCTCAGCTCATGTGATGCGAATCCCTCGCTTACCTCAGCTAATGTGATGAGATTCCCTTGCTTACCTCAGCTTATTTGATGCGAATCCCGGGCTTACCTCAGCTCATGTGATGTGAATCGCGCTTACCTCAGCTCATGTGATGCAAATCCCTCACTTACCTCAGCTCAGCTCATGTGATGTGAATCCGACGCTAACCTCAGCGCATGTGATGCGAATCCCGCTTACCTCAGCTCATGTGATGTGAATCCGCTTACCTCAGCTCATGTGATGCGATTCCCTCGCTTTCCTCAGCTCATGTGATGCGAATCCCTCACTTACCTCAGCTCAGCTCATGTGATATGAATCCCTCGCTTACTTCAGCTCATGTGATGTGAATCCCTCGCTTACCTCAGCTCAGCTCATGTGATATGAATCCCTCGCTTACTTCAGCTCATGTGATGCGAATCCCGCGCTTACCTCAGCTCATGTGATGCAAATCCCTTGCTTACCTCAGCTCATGTGATGCAAATCCCGCGCTTACCTCAGCTCGTGTGATGCGAATCCCTCGTTTACCTCAGCTCATGTGATATGAATCCTGCACTTACCTCAGCTCATGTGATGCGAATCCCGCGCTTACCTCAGCTCATGTGATGCAATCCCGCACTTACCTCAGCTCATGTGATGCGAATCCCTCGCTTACCTCAGCTCATGTGATGTGAATCCCTCGCTTACCTCAGCTCATGTGATGCGAATCCCGCGCTTACCTCAGCTCATGTGATGCAAATCCCTTGCTTACCTCAGCTTATGTGATCACGAATCCTCGCTTACCTCAGCTCATGTGATGCGAATCCTACACCTCAGCTCATGTGATGCAAATCCCTTTCTTACCTCAGCTCATGTGATGCAAATCCGCGCTTACCTCAGCTCAGTGTGATGCGAATCCCTCGTTTACCTCAGCTCATGTGATATGAATCCTGCACTTACCTCAGCACATGTGATGCAATCCCGGGCTTACCTCAGCTCATGTGATGCGAATCACTCGCTTATCTCAGTTCATGTGATGCGAATCCCGCGCTTACCTCAGCTCATGTGATGCGAATCCCGCACTTACCTCAGCTCATGTGATGCAAATCCCGCGCTTACCTCAGCTCATGTGATGCGAATCCCTCGCTTACCTCAGCTCATGTGATGCGAATCCGCGCTTACCTCAGCTCATGTGATGCAAATCCCAGCGCTTACCTCAGCTCATGTGATGAGATTCCTCGCTTACCTCAGCTTATTTGATCACGAATCCGGGCTTACCTCAGCTCATGTGATGTGAATCCCGCGCTTACCTCAGCTCATGTGATGCAAATCCCTCACTTACCTCAGCTCAGCTCATGTGATGTGAATCCCACGCTAACCTCAGCTCATGTGATGCGAATCCTGCACTTACCTCAGCTCATGTGATGTGAATCCCGCGCTTACCTCAGCTCATGTGATGCGATTCCCTCGCTTTCCTCAGCTCATGTGATGCGAATCCCTCACTTACCTCAGCTTATGTGATATGAATCCTTTGCTTACCTCAGCTCATGTGATGCGAATCCGTCACTTTCCTCAGCTCATGTGATGCGAATGACGCGCTTACCTCAGCTCATGTGATGCAAATCCCGCGCTTACCTCAGCTCATGTAATGCGAATCACGCGCTTATCTCAGCTCATGTGATATGAATCCCGCTCTTACCTCAGCTCATGTGATGCGAATCACGCGCTTACCTCAGCTCATGTGATGCGAATCCCGCGCTTACCTCAGCTCGTGATGCGAATCCCTCGCTTACCTCAGCTCATGTGATATGAATCCCTCGTTTACTTCAGCTCATATGATGTGAATCCCATGCTTATTTCAGCTCATGGGATGCGAATCCCGTGATTTCCTCAGCTCATGTGATGCGAACCATGCGCTTACCTCAGCTCATGTGATATGAATCCCTTGCTTACCTCAGCTCATGTGATGCGAATCCCTCGCTTACCTCAGCTCATGTGATGCGAATCCCTCGCTTACCTCAGCTCATGTGATGCAAATCCCTTGCTTACCTCAGCTCATGTGATGTGAATCCCGCACTTACCTCAGCACATGTGATGCAATCCCGGGCTTACCTCAGCTCATGTGATGCGAATCCCTCGCTTACCTCAGCTCATGTGATGCAAATCCCGCGCTTACCTCAGCTCGTGTGATGCGAATCCCTCGTTTACCTCAGCTCATGTGATATGAATCCCGCACTTACCTCAGCACATGTGATGCAATCCCGGGCTTACCTCAGCTCATGTGATGCGAATCACTCGCTTATCTCAGTTCATGTGATGCGAATCCCGCGCTTACCTAAGCTCATGTGATGCGAATCACTCGCTTATCTCAGCTCATGTGATGCGAATCCCTCGCTTACCTCAGCTCATGTGATGCGAATCACTCGCTTATCTCAGTTCATGTGATGCGAATCCCGCGCTTACCTAAGCTCATGTGATGCGAATCCCGCACTTACCTCAGCTCATGTGATGCAAATCCCGCGCTTACCTCAGCTCATGTGATGCGAATCCTCGCTTACCTCAGCTAATGTGATGAGATTCCTTTACCTCAGCTTATTTGATGCGAATCCGGGCTTACCTCAGCTCATGTGATGTGAATCCCGCGCTTACCTCAGCTCATGTGATGCAAATCCCTCACTTACCTCAGCTCATGTGATGTGAATCCCGCGCTAACCTCAGCGCATGTGATGCGAATCCCGCACTTACCTCAGCTCATTTGATGTGAATCCCGCGCTTACCTCAGCTCATGTGATGCGATTCCCTCGCTTTCCTCAGCTCATGTGATGCAGATCCCTCACTTACCTCAGCTCAGCTCATGTGATATGAATCCTCGCTTACCTCAGCTCATGTGATGTGAATCCCTCGCTTACCTCAGCTCAGCTCATGTGATATGAATCCCTCGCTTACCTCAGCTCATGTGATGCGAATCCCGCGCTTACCTCAGCTCATGTGATGCAAATCCCTTGCTTACCTCAGCTCATGTTGATGCAAATCCCGCTTACCTCAGCTCGTGTGATGCGAATCCCTCGTTTACCTCAGCTCATGTGATATGAATCTTGCGCTTACCTCAGCTCATGTGATGCGAATCCTCGCTTACCTCAGCTCATGTGATGAATCCTCACCTCAGCTCATGTGATGCGAATCCTCGCTTACCTCAGCTCATGTGATGCAAATCCCTTGCTTACCTCAGCTCATGTGATGCGAATCGCTTACCTCAGCTCATGTGATGCAAATCCCGCTTACCTCAGCTCATGTGATGCAAATCCGCGCTTACCTCAGCTCATGTGATGCGAATCCCTCGCTTACCTCAGCTCATGTGATATGAATCCCGCACTTACCTCAGCTCATGTGATGCGAATCACTCGCTTATCTCAGTTCATGTGATGCGAATCCCACGCTTACCTAAGCTCATGTGATGCGAATCCCGCACTTACCTCAGCTCATGTGATGCAAATCCCGCGCTTACCTCAGCTCATGTGATGCGAATCCCTCGCTTACCTCAGCTCATGTGATGCAAATCCCTTTCTTACCTCAGCTCATGTGATGCAAATCCCGCGCTTACCTCAGCTCGTGTGATGCGAATCCCTCGTTTACCTCAGCTCATGTGATATGAATCCTGCACTTACCTCAGCACATGTGATGCAATCCCGGGCTTACCTCAGCTCATGTGATGCGAATCCCTCGCTTATCTCAGTTCATGTGATGCGAATCCCGCGCTTACCTAAGCTCATGTGATGCGAATCCGCACTTACCTCACCTCAGCTCATGTGATGCAAATCCCGCTTACCTCAGCTCATGTGATGCGAATCCCTCGCTTACCTCAGCTCATGTGATGCGAATCCCGCACTTACCTCAGCTCATGTGATGCAAATCCCGCGCTTACCTCAGCTCATGTGATGAGATTCCCTCGCTTACCTCAGCTTATTTGATGCGAATCCCGGGCTTACCTCAGCTCATGTGATGTGAATCCCGCGCTTACCTCAGCTCATGTGATGCAAATCCCTCACTTACCTCAGCTCAGCTCATGTGATGTGAATCCCACGCTAACCTCAGCTCATGTGATGCGAATCCTGCACTTACCTCAGCTCATGTGATGTGAATCCCGCGCTTACCTCAGCTCATGTGATGCGATTCCCTTGCTTACCTCAGTTCATGTGATGAATCCCGCGCTTACCTCAGCTCAGCTTACCTCAGCTTATGTGATGCGAATCCCTCGCTTACCTCAGCTCATGTGATGCGAATCCCTCGCTTACCTCAGCTCATGTGATGCAAATCCCTTTCTTACCTCAGCTCATGTGATGCAAATCCCGCGCTTACCTCAGCTCGTGTGATGCGAATCCCTCGTTTACCTCAGCTCATGTGATATGAATCCTGCACTTACCTCAGCACATGTGATGCAATCCCGGGCTTACCTCAGCTCATGTGATGCGAATCACTCGCTTATCTCAGTTCATGTGATGCGAATCCCGCGCTTACCTAAGCTCATGTGATGCGAATCCCGCACTTACCTCAGCTCATGTGATGCAAATCCCGCGCTTACCTCAGCTCATGTGATGCGAATCCTCGCTTACCTCAGCTCATGTGATGCGAACCCGCACTTACCTCAGCTCATGTGATGCAAATCCGCGCTTACCTCAGCTCATATGATGAGATTCCTCGCTTACCTCAGCTTATTTGATGCGAATCCCGGCTTACCTCAGCTCATGTGATGTGAATCCCGCGCTTACCTCAGCTCATGTGATGCAAATCCCTCACTTACCTCAGCTCAGCTCATGTGATGTGAATCCCACGCTAACCTCAGCTCATGTGATGCGAATCCTGCACTTACCTCAGCTCATGTGATGTGAATCCCGCGCTTACCTCAGCTCATGTGATGCGATTCCCTCGCTTTCCTCAGCTCATGTGATGCGAATCCTCACTTACCTCAGCTTATGTGATATGAATCTTTGCTTACCTCAGCTCATGTGATGCGAATCCGTCACTTTCCTCAGCTCATGTGATGCGAATGACGCGCTTACCTCAGCTCATGTGATGCAAATCCCGCGCTTACCTCAGCTCATGTGATGCGAATCCGCGCTTACCTCAGCTCATGTGATGTGAATCCTCGCTTACCTCAGCTCATGTGATGCGAATCCCGCGCTTACCTCAGCTCATGTGATGCGAATCCCACGCTTGCCTCAGCTCATGGGATGTGAATCCCTCGCTTACCTCAGCTCATGTGATGTGAATTCTCGCTTACCTCAGCTCATATGCGAATCCCTCGCTTACCTCAGCTCATGTGATGCGAATCCTCGCTTACCTCAGCTCATGTGATGCGAATCCCGCGCTTACCTCAGCTCATGTGATGCGAATCCCACACTTGCCTCAGCTCATGGGATGACCGCGCTTACCTAAGCTCATGTGATGCGAATCCCGCGCTTACCTCAGCTCATGTGATGCGAATCCCTCGCCTACCTCAGCTCATGTGATGTGAATCCCTCGCTTACCTCAGCTCATGTGATGTGAATCTCGCTTACCTCAGCTCATGTGATGCGACCCTGCTTACCTAAGCTCATGTGATGCGAATCCCGCGCTTACCTCAGCTCATATGAAGCGAATCCCTCGCTTACCTCAGCTCATGTGATGCGAATCCCGCGCTTACCTCAGCTCATGTGATGTGAATCCCTCGCTTACCTCAGCTCATGTGATGCGAATCCGCGCTTACCTCAGCTCATGTGATGCGAATCCCACGCTTGCCTCAGCTCATGGGATGTGAATCCCTCGCTTACCTCAGCTCATGTGATGTGAATTCCTCGCTTACCTCAGCTCATATGAAGCGAATCCCTCGCTTACCTCAGCTCATGTGATGCGAATCCCTCGCTTACCTCAGCTCATGTGATGCGAATCCCACGCTTGCCTCAGCTCATGGGATGCGACCCCTCGCTTACCTAAGCTCATGTGATGCGAATCCCGCGCTTACCTCAGCTCATGTGATGCGAATCCCTCGCCTACCTCAGCTCATGTGATGTGAATCCCTCGCTTACCTCAGCTCATGTGATGCGACCCCTCGCTTACCTAAGCTCATGTGATGCGAATCCCGCGCTTACCTCAGCTCATATGCGAATCTCGCTTACCTCAGCTCATGTGATGCGAATCCCGCGCTTACCTCAGCTCATGTGATGTGAATCCCTCGCTTACCTCAGCTCATGTGATGCGAATCCCGCGCTTACCTCAGCTCATGTGATGCGAATCCCACGCTTGCCTCAGCTCATGGGATGTGAATCCCTCGCTTACCTCAGCTCATGTGATGTGAATTCCTCGCTTACCTCAGCTCATATGATGCGAATCTCGCTTACCTCAGCTCATGTGATGCGAATCCTCGCTACCTCAGCTCATGTGATGCGAATCCGCGCTTACCTCAGCTCATATGATGCGAATCCCTCGCTTACCTCAGCTCATGTGATGTGAATCCCGCTTACCTCAGCTCATGTGATGTGAATCCTCGCTTACCTCAGCTCATGTGATGCGAATCCCGCGCTTACCTCAGCTCATGTGATATGAATCCCGTGATTACTTCAGCTCATGTGATGCAAATCCCGCGCTTACCTCAGCTCGTGTGATGCGAATCCCTCGTTTACCTCAGCTCATGTGATATGAATCCTGCACTTACCTCAGCTCATGTGATGCGAATCCCGCGCTTACCTCAGCTCATGTGATGCGAATCACTCGCTTATCTCAGTTCATGTGATGCGAATCCCGCGCTTACCTAAGCTCATGTGATGCGAATCCCGCACTTACCTCAGCTCATGTGATGCAAATCCCGCGCTTACCTCAGCTCATGTGATGCGAATCCCTCGCTTACCTCAGCTAATGTGATGAGATTCCCTTGCTTACCTCAGCTTATTTGATGCGAATCCCGGGCTTACCTCAGCTCATGTGATGTGAATCCCGCGCTTACCTCAGCTCATGTGATGCAAATCCCTCACTTACCTCAGCTCATGTGATGTGAATCCCACGCTAACCTCAGCTCATGTGATGCGAATCCCGCACTTACCTCAGCTCATTTGATGTGAATCCCGCGCTTACCTCAGCTCATGTGATGCGATTCCCTCGCTTTCCTCAGCTCATGTGATGCGAATCCCTCACTTACCTCAGCTCAGCTCATGTGATGCAAATCCCTTGCTTACCTCAGCTCATGTGATGCAAATCCCGCGCTTACCTCAGCTCGTGTGATGCGAATCCCTCGTTTACCTCAGCTCATGTGATATGAATCCTGCACTTACCTCAGCTCATGTGATGCGAATCCCGCGCTTACCTCAGCTCATGTGATGCAATCCCGCACTTACCTCAGCTCATGTGATGCGAATCCCTCGCTTACCTCAGCTCATGTGATGTGAATCCCTCGCTTACCTCAGTTCATGTGATGCGAATCCCGCGCTTACCTCAGCTCATGATGCGAATCCTTGCTTACCTCAGCTTATGTGATGCGAATCCCTCGCTTACCTCAGCTCATGTGATGCGAATCCCTCGCTTACCTCAGCTCATGTGATGAAAATCCCTTTCTTACCTCAGCTCATGTGATGCAAATCCCGCGCTTACCTCAGCTCGTGTGATGCGAATCCCTCGTTTACCTCAGCTCATGTGATATGAATCCTGCACTTACCTCAGCACATGTGATGCAATCCCGGGGTTACCTCAGCTCATGTGATGCGAATCACTCGCTTATCTCAGTTCATGTGATGCCAATCCCGCGCTTACCTAAGCTCATGTGATGCGAATCCCGCACTTACCTCAGCTCATGTGATGCAAATCCCACGCTTACCTCAGCTCATGTGATGCGAATCCCTCGCTTACCTCAGCTCATGTGATGCGAATCCCGCACTTACCTCAGCTCATGTGATGCGAATCCCTCACTTACCTCAGCTTAGCTCATGTGATGTGAATCCCTCGCTTACCTCAGCTCAGCTCATGTGATATGAATCTCTCGCTTACTTCAGCTCATGTGATGCGAATCCCGCGCTTACCTCAGCTCATGTGATGCAAATCCCTTGCTTACCTCAGCTCATGTGATGCAAATCCCGCGCTTACCTCAGCTCGTGTGATGCGAATCCCTCGTTTACCTCAGCTCATGTGATATGAATCCTGCACTTACCTCAGCTCATGTGATGCGAATCCCGCGCTTACCTCAGCTCATGTGATGCAATCCCGCACTTACCTCAGCTCATGTGATGCGAATCCCTCGCTTACCTCAGCTCATGTGATGTGAATCCCTCGCTTACCTCAGTTCATGTGATGCGAATCCCGCGCTTACCTCAGCTCATGTGATGCAAATCCCTTGCTTACCTCAGCTTATGTGATGCGAATCCCTCGCTTACCTCAGCTCATGTGATGCGAATCCCTCGCTTACCTCAGCTCATGTGATGCAAATCCTTTCTTACCTCAGCTCATGTGATGCAAATCCCGCGCTTACCTCAGCTCGTGTGATGCGAATCCCTCGCTTACCTCAGCTCATGTGATATGAATCCTGCACTTACCTCAGCACATGTGATGCAATCCCGGGCTTACCTCAGCTCATGTGATGCGAATCACTCGCTTATCTCAGTTCATGTGATGCGAATCCCGCGCTTACCTAAGCTCATGTGATGCGAATCCCGCACTTACCTCAGCTCATGTGATGCAAATCCCGCGCTTACCTCAGCTCATGTGATGCGAATCCCTCGCTTACCTCAGCTCATGTGATGCGAATCCCGCACTTACCTCAGCTCATGTGATGCAAATCCCGCGCTTACCTCAGCTCATGTGATGAGATTCCCTCGCTTACCTCAGCTTATTTGATGCGAATCCCGGGCTTACCTCAGCTCATGTGATGTGAATCCCGCGCTTACCTCAGCTCATGTGATGCAAATCCCTCACTTACCTCAGCTCAGCTCATGTGATGTGAATCCCACGCTAACCTCAGCTCATGTGATGCGAATCCTGCACTTACCTCAGCTCATGTGATGTGAATCCCGCGCTTACCTCAGCTCATGTGATGCGATTCCCTCGCTTTCCTCAGCTCATGTGATGCGAATCCCTCACTTACCTCAGCTTATGTGATATGAATCCTTTGCTTACCTCAGCTCATGTGATGCGAATCCGTCACTTTCCTCAGCTCATGTGATGCGAATGACGCGCTTACCTCAGCTCATGTGATGCAAATCCCGCGCTTACCTCAGCTCATGTAATGCGAATCACGCGCTTATCTCAGCTCATGTGATATGAATCCCGCTCTTACCTCAGCTCATGTGATGCGAATCACGCGCTTACCTCAGCTCATGTGATGCGAATCCCGCGCTTACCTCAGCTCGTGATGCGAATCCCTCGCTTACCTCAGCTCATGTGATATGAATCCTCGTTTCAGCTCATATGATGTGAATCCCATGCTTATTTCAGCTCATGGGATGCGAATCCCGTGATTTCCTCAGCTCATGTGATGCGAACCATGCGCTTACCTCAGCTCATGTGATATGAATCCCTTGCTTACCTCAGCTCATGTGATGCGAATCCCTCGCTTACCTCAGCTCATGTGATGCGAATCCCTAAACTTACCTCAGCTCATGTGATGCAAATCCCTTGCTTACCTCAGCTCATGTGATGTGAATCCCGCACTTACCTCAGCACATGTGATGCAATCCCGGGCTTACCTCAGCTCATGTGATGCGAATCCCTCGCTTACCTCAGCTCATGTGATGCAAATCCCGCGCTTACCTCAGCTCGTGTGATGCGAATCCCTCGTTTACCTCAGCTCATGTGATATGAATCCCGCACTTACCTCAGCACATGTGATGCAATCCCGGGCTTACCTCAGCTCATGTGATGCGAATCACTCGCTTATCTCAGTTCATGTGATGCGAATCCCGCGCTTACCTAAGCTCATGTGATGCGAATCACTCGCTTATCTCAGCTCATGTGATGCGAATCCCTCGCTTACCTCAGCTCATGTGATGCGAATCACTCGCTTATCTCAGTTCATGTGATGCGAATCCCGCGCTTACCTAAGCTCATGTGATGCGAATCCCGCACTTACCTCAGCTCATGTGATGCAAATCCCGCGCTTACCTCAGCTCATGTGATGCGAATCCCTCGCTTACCTCAGCTAATGTGATGAGATTCCCTTGCTTACCTCAGCTTATTTGATGCGAATCCCGGGCTTACCTCAGCTCATGTGATGTGAATCCCGCGCTTACCTCAGCTCATGTGATGCAAATCCCTCACTTACCTCAGCTCAGCTCATGTGATGTGAATCCGACGCTAACCTCAGCGCATGTGATGCGAATCCCGCACTTACCTCAGCTCATTTGATGTGAATCCCGCGCTTACCTCAGCTCATGTGATGCGATTCCCTCGCTTTCCTCAGCTCATGTGATGCGAATCCCTCACTTACCTCAGCTCAGCTCATGTGATATGAATCCCTCGCTTACTTCAGCTCATGTGATGTGAATCCCTCGCTTACCTCAGCTCAGCTCATGTGATATGAATCCCTCGCTTACTTCAGCTCATGTGATGCGAATCCCGCGCTTACCTCAGCTCATGTGATGCAAATCCCTTGCTTACCTCAGCTCATGTGATGCAAATCCGCGCTTACCTCAGCTCGTGTGATCACGAATCCTCGTTTACCTCAGCTCATGTGATATGAATCCTGCACTTACCTCAGCTCATGTGATGCGAATCCCGCTTACCTCAGCTCATGTGATGCAATCCCGCTTACCTCAGCTCATGTGATGCGAATCCCTCGCTTACCTCAGCTCATGTGATGTGAATCCTCGCTTACCTCAGTTCATGTGATGCGAATCGCGCTTACCTCAGCTCATGTGATGCAAATCCCTTGCTTACCTCAGCTTATGTGATGCGAATCCTCGCTTACCTCAGCTCATGTGATGCGAATCCCTCGCTTACCTCAGCTCATGTGATGCAAATCCCTTTCTTACCTCAGCTCATGTGATGCAAATCCCGCGCTTACCTCAGCTCGTGTGATGCGAATCCCTCGTTTACCTCAGCTCATGTGATATGAATCCTGCACTTACCTCAGCACATGTGATGCAATCCCGCTTACCTCAGCTCATGTGATGCGAATCACCGCTTATCTCAGTTCATGTGATGCGAATCCGCGCTTACCTAAGCTCATGTGATGCGAATCCGCGCACTTACCTCAGCTCATGTGATGCAAATCCCGCTTACCTCAGCTCATGTGATGCGAATCCCGCTTACCTCAGCTCATGTGATGCGAATCCCGCACTTACCTCAGCTCATGTGATGCAAATCCCGCGCTTACCTCAGCTCATGTGATGAGATTCCCTCGCTTACCTCAGCTTATTTGATGCGAATCCCGGGCTTACCTCAGCTCATGTGATGTGAATCCCGCGCTTACCTCAGCTCATGTGATGCAAATCCCTCACTTACCTCAGCTCAGCTCATGTGATGTGAATCCCACGCTAACCTCAGCTCATGTGATGCGAATCCTGCACTTACCTCAGCTCATGTGATGTGAATCCCGCGCTTACCTCAGCTCATGTGATGCGATTCCCGCTTTCCTCAGCTCATGTGATGCGAATCCCTCACTTACCTCAGCTTATGTGATATGAATCCTTTGCTTACCTCAGCTCATGTGATGCGAATCCGTCACTTTCCTCAGCTCATGTGATGCGAATGACGCGCTTACCTCAGCTCATGTGATGCAAATCCCGCGCTTACCTCAGCTCATGTAATGCGAATCGCGCTTATCTCAGCTCATGTGATATGAATCCCGCTCTTACCTCAGCTCATGTGATGCGAATCACGCGCTTACCTCAGCTCATGTGATGCAATCCCGCTTACCTCAGCTCATGTGATGCGAATCCTCGCTTACCTCAGCTCATGTGATGTGAATCCCTCTTACCTCAGCTCATGTGATGCGAATCCCGCGCTTACCTCAGCTCATGTGATGCAAATCCCTTGCTTACCTCAGCTCATGTGATGCGAATCCTCGCTTACCTCAGCTCATGTGATGCAAATCCCTTGCTTACCTCAGCTCATGTGATGCAAATCCACGCTTACCTCAGCTCGTGTGATGCGAATCCTCGTTTACCTCAGCTCATGTGATATGAATCCCGCACTTACCTCAGCTCATGTGATATGAATCCCGCACTTACCTCAGCTCATGTGATGCGAATCCACGCTTACCTAAGCTCATGTGATGCGAATCCGCGCTCAGCTCATGTGATGCAAATCCGCGCTTACCTCAGCTCATGTGATGCGAATCCCTCGCTTACCTCAGCTCATGTGATGCAAATCCCTTTCTTACCTCAGCTCATGTGATGCAAATCCCGCGCTTACCTCAGCTCGTGTGATGCGAATCCCTCGTTTACCTCAGCTCATGTGATATGAATCCTGCACTTACCTCAGCACATGTGATGCAATCCCGGGCTTACCTCAGCTCATGTGATGCGAATCACTCGCTTATCTCAGTTCATGTGATGCGAATCCGCTTACCTAAGCTCATGTGATGCGAATCCGCACTTACCTCAGCTCATGTGATGCAAATCCCGCGCTTACCTCAGCTCATGTGATGCGAATCCCTCGCTTACCTCAGCTCATGTGATGCGAATCCCGCACTTACCTCAGCTCATGTGATGCAAATCCGCGCTTACCTCAGCTCATGTGATGAGATTCCTCGCTTACCTCAGCTTATTTGATGCGAATCCCGGGCTTACCTCAGCTCATGTGATGTGAATCCCGCGCTTACCTCAGCTCATGTGATGCAAATCCCTCACTTACCTCAGCTCAGCTCATGTGATGTGAATCCCACGCTAACCTCAGCTCATGTGATGCGAATCCTGCACTTACCTCAGCTCATGTGATGTGAATCCCGCGCTTACCTCAGCTCATGTGATGCGATTCCCTTGCTTACCTCAGTTCATGTGATGCGAATCCCGCGCTTACCTCAGCTCATGTGATGCAAATCCCTTGCTTACCTCAGCTTATGCGATGCGAATCCTCGCGCACCTCAGCTCATGTGATGCGAATCCTCGCTTACCTCAGCTCATGTGATGCAAATCCTTTCTTACCTCAGCTCATGTGATGCAAATCCGCGCTTACCTCAGCTCATGTGATGCGAATCCCTCGTTTACCTCAGCTCATGTGATATGAATCCTGCACTTACCTCAGCTCATGTGATGCAATCCGCTTACCTCAGCTCATGTGATGCGAATCACTCGCTTATCTCAGTTCATGTGATGCGAATCCGCGCTTACCTAAGCTCATGTGATCACGAATCCACGCACTTACCTCAGCTCATGTGATGCAAATCCCGCGCTTACCTCAGCTCATGTGATGCGAATCCTAAACTTACCTCAGCTCATGTGATGCGAATCCGCACTTACCTCAGCTCATGTGATGCGAATCCCTCACTTACCTCAGCTTATGTGATATAAATCCTTTGCTTACCTCAGCTCATGTGATGCGAATCCGTCACTTTCCTCAGCTCATGTGATGCGAATCACGCGCTTACCTCAGCTCATGTGATGCAAATCCCGCGCTTACCTCAGCTCATGTGATGCGATTCCATCGCTTTCCTCAGCTCATGTGATGCGAATCCCTCACTTACCTCAGCTTATGTGATATAAATCCTTTGCTTACCTCAGCTCATGTGATGCGAATCCGTCACTTTCCTCAGCTCATGTGATGCGAATCACGCGCTTACCTCAGCTCATGTGATGCAAATCCCGCGCTTACCTCAGCTCATGTAATGCGAATCACGCGCCTATCTCAGCTCATGTGATATGAATCCCGCGCTTACCTCAGCTCATGTGATGCGAATCACGCGCTTACCTCAGCTCATGTGATGCGAATCCCGCGCTTACCTCAGCTCGTGATGCGAATCCCTCGCTTACCTCAGCTCATGTGATATGAATCCCTCGTTTACTTCAGCTCATATGATGTGAATCCCATGCTTATTTCAGCTCATGGGATGCGAATCCCGTGATTTCCTCAGCTCATGTGATGCGAACCATGCGCTTACCTCAGCTCCTGTGATATGAATCCCTTGCTTACCTCAGCTCATGTGATGCGAATCCCTCGCTTACCTCAGCTCATGTGATGCGAATCCCTCGCTTACCTCAGCTCATGTGATGCAAATCCCTTGCTTACCTCAGCTCATGTGATGTGAATCCCGCACTTACCTCAGCACATGTGATGCAATCCCGGGCTTACCTCAGCTCATGTGATGCGAATCCTCGCACCTCAGCTCATGTGATGCAAATCCGCGCTTACCTCAGCTCATGTGATGCAATCCCGGGCTTACCTCAGCTCATGTGATGCGAATCCCTCGCTTACCTCAGCTCATGTGATGCGAATCACTCGCTTATCTCAGCTCATGTGATGCGAATCCCGCGCTTACCTAAGCTCATGTGATGCGAATCCCGCACTTACCTCAGCTCATGTGATGTGAATCCCGCTTACCTCAGCTCATGTGATGCGAATCCTCGCTTACCTAAGCTCATGTGATGCGAATCCCGCACTTACCTCAGCTCATGTGATGCAAATCCCGCACTTACCTCAGCTCATGTGATGCGAATCCCTCGCTTACCTCAGCTAATGTGATGAGATTCCCTTGCTTACCTCAGCTTATTTGATGCGAATCCTGGGCTTACCTCAGCTCATGTGATGTGAATCCCGCGCTTACCTCAGCTCATGTGATGCAAATCCCTCACTTACCTCAGCTCAGCTCATGTGATGTGAATCCGACGCTAACCTCAGCTCATGTGATGCGAATCCCGCACTTACCTCAGCTCATTTGATGTGAATCCCGCGCTTACCTCAGCTCATGTGATGCGATTCCCTCGCTTTCCTCAGCTCATGTGATGCGAATCCCTCACTTACCTCAGCTCAGCTCATGTGATATGAATCCCTCGCTTACTTCAGCTCATGTGATGTGAATCCCTCGCTTACCTCAGCTCAGCTCATGTGATATGAATCCCTCGCTTACTTCAGCTCATGTGATGTGAATCCCTCGCTTACCTCAGCTCAGCTCATGTGATATGAATCCCTCGCTTACTTCAGCTCATGTGATGCGAATCCCGCGCTTACCTCAGCTCATGTGATGCAAATCCCTTGCTTACCTCAGCTCATGTGATGCAATCACGGGCTTACCTCAGCTCATGTGATGCGAATCCCTCGCTTACCTCAGCTCATGTGATGCGAATCACTCGCTTATCTCAGTTCATGTGATGCGAATCCCGCTTACCTAAGCTCATGTGATGCGAATCCGCGCCTTACCTCAGCTCATGTGATGCAAATCCCGCGCTTACCTCAGCTCATGTGATGCGAATCCCTCGCTTACCTCAGCTAATGTGATGAGATTCCCTTGCTTACCTCAGCTTATTTGATGCGAATCCCGGGCTTACCTCAGCTCATGTGATGTGAATCCCGCGCTTACCTCAGCTCATGTGATGCAAATCCCTCACTTACCTCAGCTCAGCTCATGTGATGTGAATCCGACGCTAACCTCAGCTCATGTGATGCGAATCCCGCACTTACCTCAGCTCATTTGATGTGAATCCCGCGCTTACCTCAGCTCATGTGATGCGATTCCCTCGCTTTCCTCAGCTCATGTGATGCGAATCCCTCACTTACCTCAGCTCAGCTCATGTGATATGAATCCCTCGCTTACTTCAGCTCATGTGATGTGAATCCCTCGCTTACCTCAGCTCAGCTCATGTGATATGAATCCCTCGCTTACTTCAGCTCATGTGATGTGAATCCTCGCTTACCTCAGCTCAGCTCATGTGATATGAATCCTCGCACTTCAGCTCATGTGATGCGAATCCCGCGCTTACCTCAGCTCATGTGATGCAAATCCCTTGCTTACCTCAGCTCATGTGATGCAATCACGGGCTTACCTCAGCTCATGTGATGCGAATCCCTCGCTTACCTCAGCTCATGTGATGCGAATCCCGCGCTTACCTCAGCTCATGTGATGCGAATCCCGCACTTACCTCAGCTCATGTGATGCAAATCCCGCGCTTACCTCAGCTCATGTGATGCGAATCCTCGCTTACCTCAGCTAATGTGATGAGATTCCCTGCTTACCTCAGCTTATTTGATGCGAATCCGGGCTTACCTCAGCTCATGTGATGTGAATCCGCGCTTACCTCAGCTCATGTGATGCAAATCCCTCACTTACCTCAGCTCAGCTCATGTGATGTGAATCCGACGCTAACCTCAGCTCATGTGATGCGAATCCCGCACTTACCTCAGCTCATTTGATGTGAATCCCGCGCTTACCTCAGCTCATGTGATGCGATTCCCTCGCTTTCCTCAGCTCATGTGATGCGAATCCCTCACTTACCTCAGCTCAGCTCATGTGATATGAATCCCTCGCTTACTTCAGCTCATGTGATGTGAATCCCTCGCTTACCTCAGCTCAGCTCATGTGATATGAATCTCTCGCTTACTTCAGCTCATGTGATGCGAATCCCGCGCTTACCTCAGCTCATGTGATGCAAATCCCGCGCTTACCTCAGCTCGTGTGATGCGAATCCCTCGTTTACCTCAGCTCATGTGATATGAATCCTGCACTTACCTCAGCTCATGTGATGCGAATCCCGCGCTTACCTCAGCTCATGTGATGCAATCCCTCACTTACCTCAGCTCATGTGATGCGAATCCCTCGCTTACCTCAGCTCATGTGATGTGAATCCCTCGCTTACCTCAGCTCATGTGATGCGAATCCCGCGCTTACCTCAGCTCATGTGATGCAAATCCCTTGCTTACCTCAGCTCATGTGATGCGAATCCCTCGCTTACCTCAGCTCATGTGATGCACGAATCCCTCGCTTACCTCAGCTCATGTGATGCAAATCCCTTACCTCAGCTCATGTGATGCAAATCCCGCTTACCTCAGCTCGTGTGATGCGAATCCCTCGTTTACCTCAGCTCATGTGATATGAATCCGCGCCTTACCTCAGCACATGTGATGCAATCCCGGGCTTACCTCAGCTCATGTGATGCGAATCACTCGCTTATCTCAGTTCATGTGATGCGAATCCCACGCTTACCTAAGCTCATGTGATGCGAATCCGCACTTACCTCAGCTCATGTGATGCAAATCCGCGCTTACCTCAGCTCATGTGATGCGAATCCTCGCTTACCTCAGCTCATGTGATCGAATCCCGCACTTACCTTAGCTCATGTGATGCAAATCCTGCTTACCTCAGCTCATGTGATGAGATTCCTCGCTTACCTCAGCTTATTTGATGCAAATCCCGGGCTTACCTCAGCTCATGTGATGAGATTCCCTCGCTTACCTCAGCTTATTTGATGCGAATCCCGCACTTACCTCAGCTCATGTGATGCAATCCCGCACTTACCTCAGCTCATGTGATGCGAATCCTCGCTTACCTCAGCTCATGTGATGTGAATCCCTCGCTTACCTCAGTTCATGTGATGCGAATCCCGCGCTTACCTCAGCTCATGTGATGCAAATCCCGCGCTTACCTCAGCTCATGTGATGCGAATCCCTCGCTTACCTCAACTCATGTGATGCGAATCCCTCGCTTACCTCAGCTCATGTGATGCAAATCCCTTGCTTACCTCAGCTCATGTGATGCAAATCCCGCGCTTACCTCAGCTCGTGTGATGCGAATCCCTCGTTTACCTCAGCTCATGTGACATGAATCCCGCACTTACCTCAGCACATGTGATGCAATCCTGGGCTTACCTCAGCTCATGTGATGCGAATCACTCGCTTATCTCAGTTCATGTGATGCGAATCCCACGCTTACCTAAGCTCATGTGATGCGAATCCCGCACTTACCTCAGCTCATGTGATGCAAATCCCGCGCTTACCTCAGCTCATGTGATGCGAATCCCTCGCTTACCTCAGCTCATGTGATGCGAATCCCGCACTTACCTCAGCTCATGTGATGCAAATCCCGCGCTTACCTCAGCTCATGTGATGAGATTCCCTCGCTTACCTCAGCTTATTTGATGCGAATCCCGGGCTTACCTCAGCTCATGTGATGAGATTCCCTCGCTTACCTCAGCTTATTTGATGCGAATCCCGCACTTACCTCAGCTCATGTGATGTGAATCCCGCGCTTACCTCAGCTCATGTGATGCAAATCCCTCACTTACCTCAGCTCAGCTCATGTGATGTGAATCCCACGCTAACCTCAGCTCATGTGATGCGAATCCCGCACTTACCTCAGCTCATGTGATGTGAATCCCGCGCTTACCTCAGCTCATGTGATGCGATTCCCTCGCTTTCCTCAGCTCATGTGATGCGAATCCCTCACTTACCTCAGCTTAGCTCATGTGATGTGAATCCCTCGCTTACCTCAGCTCAGCTCATGTGATATGAATCCCTCGCTTACTTCAGCTCATGTGATGCGAATCCCGCGCTTACCTCAGCTCATGTGATGCAAATCCCTCGCTTACCTCAGCTCATGTGATGTGAATACCACGATAACCTCAGCTCGTGTGATGTGAATCCTGTGCTTACCTCAGCTCTAGTGATGAATGTAATCCGATCCTGCTGCATTTGTGCCGTGACACTCAATCGGTTCACTCACATTATATTGAACAGACATGTTCAGTTTTTAATTATAGTGTCTCTAACTGAACTGAATTTAAGAAAGTGAACGCGGTGGGCAAGTGATCCAGTAATCCAGTAGCCATGTCTAGTGTAGGGCATTGAAGCAGTGCATTCTGGGAATTGTTGTCTTTTATCCCCATGAGACAAAAATACATTTTCTGTGTTTTCTCAGTCTAGAAGGCACCAAATAAAAAAATTATTTCACATTACCACTACATTAATGACCCAGTTTAAGTACAGATTCATCTTCCCAGCGCTGAAGTACCCCTTTAAGCTTTGAGAAAAATGTCAAACATCACAGAGACAGAATAATAATATAATGACAGTAATAAACATTTGTTATAATCAACAGTTATAATCAGCTGGAGATATGACATGTTTCCTGAGTGCATTGCAAGCTCTCGATTTCTAATGAAAACAATTTTTTAAATACTGAAATACACTATTGTATTACACTGATGACAGTAATAACTATGAAATCTCTAAAGTCAAGAAAGGTGTGTGTGTTGAGAGAATGTGTGTGTCAGTCAAACTGCTGAAACACATAAAGGTTAAAACACAATCACAAACAACACACAATAAAATGAACTACACCTGCTAATGGATGCTGTGCTAGGGCTGCACGATATATTGAAGTCATCGAAAAAACGTGAATTTACATATCGCAACGGTATGTGACATCTGAATGATTTGACATTAAAAAGAGTTATTAAACGCAATGAGCTGTGGAAAGCAACTCCTTGTGGTCTCTCTCTGTCTGACACACACACACCGAAACACTCTCGGTGACAACGTCTGTTTTGCACCTTATTACACTTGAACGGTCAAACACACACAGTGTATTCATGTAAACACAGTCAGTATGTCTTAAGTGAACGTTATCAGTTGGGAAAGAAATCGGTGTGTGTCGATGGGATCCATGCATCAGCTCTTAAAGAGATAGCAGTAACCCTGCCGCTGTCTGTCAAACTCTGGACTGAATAACCTTTCCAGCTTTATTATAAAATCACTCTATATTTCATTCATGTGAAGACTGTATGTTGTACTTTTCCAGTTTCTGAATTGTTTCTTGAATGCTACTGTTAAATATATCTAATGTTGGCAAAACTTAAAGCACTTTATTTAATTTATATCTTTGTTTTATTCTATTTGTCCTACTCTTTGTAGTTCTTATTTTAAATAACAAAGATAGTCGCCCCTAGTTCAGGTGTATTTGTTTACCTGGATGTTCTTGACGTTAAGCTTTAGGTTGATATAACTATATATTACCATATATTATACTGTCAGATTTGTGACATTAGTTTTTGCTAAGACACTGCTGGCCACTTTCAGAAGTTGTAGCGATGCTTTCTTTTCGCAGAAAGAATGTCAAACTGTCACATGCCTGTTTCACATGTTATTTTGGGCCATGTGCTCCTGTCTCTGTCTAGATCCCACCCCTGTTATCTCATTATTAGTTTCATTTGCCCCACCTGTGTTCCCTCATTTCCCTGCTTGATTTGTCCCCTTTATAAGCTCCTTGTGTTTGTTAGTGTTTTATCGTTGTTGTGTCTACGTGGTTTCCCCATGATTTCTATGGTATGTTTTGAGTTTGTTTTTGCATTTTTGGATTATGTGTTTTTTCCCCCCTTGTGGGTTTTTGTTTCGTGTTTATGTTATGCACCCTCAGTTCGAGCGCATTTTAAAGTTCAGAGCACTGAGTTTGCTCCGCCATCCTGGGGCTCAAGGATGGAGCTCTTAATGACCTCTTTAATTACGCTCTTGATGAGCTCCTCGGAATATGGAACATGAGGGGAATTGATCACTTGGATTTTTGGACATTCGTGGACCTTATCGTTTGGAAGGCGGATGAAGCTGCAGCCTCCTCAGAAGCAGCTAGAGTGGAAGCTATGACTCCCCGGCACACACAAAGAAGGAGAAAAAAGGGTCCCTCTGTCTCCCCCAGTCCAGTGTACCCTGTTCCGGTGGATCCAGTTCCGGTGGATCCAGTTCTGGTGGTCCTAGTTCTGGTGGCCCTAGTTCTGGTGGATTGTGTTCTGGTGGTCTTAGTTCTGGTGGATCCAGTTCCGGTGGATCCTGTTCCGGTTGATCCAGTTCTGGTGGATCGTGTTCCGGTGGACCTAGTTCCGGTGAACCCTGTTCCATTGGACCCACTTCCGGTGGTCTGTGTTCCGGTGGATCCAGTTCTGGTGGATCATGTTCCAGTTGGATCATGTTCTGGTGGTCCCAATTACAGTGGATCCTGTTCCGGGGGACCCTGTTCCCGGTGGTCTCTAAGCGGAGGAGGAGAAGGAAGGCGCCATTTGCACTGCTCCGGTGGTCCCTGCTCCGGTGGTCCTGACCGTTCTAGGCGCGCCATCCAGGCGTCTTGCTCCTGTCTGTGTGCAGATTGTTATCGCATTATTGGTTTAATTTGCCCCACCTGTGTTCCCTCATTTCCCTGCTTGATTTGCCCCCTTTATAAGCTCCTTGTGTTTGTTAGTCTTTGTTGGATCATTGTACTGTCTACGTCTCCCTTCCCTATGATCCTTCCGGTATGTTCTGTTTTGTAGTTGATGTTGTTGTTTTTGAGTTGTTTTCTCACCTCAGTATTCTTTTATTCGTACGAGACAGAAACACATAAATGGTATTGTTCTCAGTTTTTAAATATAATTTTACTTACTTAAAGCAATATTGTAACGCATATTGAACATTGAACCCATTTTTTAAAAAGGTATTGGGTCCCACTTTCTATTAAGTGGCCTTAACTATTATGTACATATTGTGTTCATATTGTATTGAAAAACACTTTTGCTGATTTCGAGGTGGGATATGGGTAAAGTTAGGGACAGGTGTGGTGGTATGGGTAAGTTTAAGGGTAGAGTTAGGAACAGGTGTGGTGTATGGGTAAGTTTAAGTGTAAATTTAGGGACAGGTGTGGTGGTATGAGTAAGTTTTAAGGTAGAGTTAGGGACAGGTGTGGTGTAAGGGTATGTTTAGGGGTAAAGTTAGGGACCGGTGTGGTTTATGGGTAAATTTAAGGGTAAACTTAGGGACAGGTGTGGTGGTGTGGGTAGGTTTGAGGGTAAAGTTAGGGACAGGTGTGGTTTATGGGTAAGTTTAATGGTAAAGTTAAGGAGAGGTGTGGTGGTATCGGTAAGTTAAAGGGTAAAGTTAGGGACAGGTGTAGTGTATGGGTAATTTTAGGGATAAAATTAGGAACAGGTGTGGTGTTTGGGTAAGTTTAAGGGTAAAGTAAGGGACAGGTGTGGTGGTGTGGTGTGGGTAAGTTTAAGGGTAAAGTTATGGACAGGTGTGGAGGTATGGGTAAGTTTAAGGGTAAAGTTAGGGACAGGTGTGAAGGTGTGGGTAAGTTTAAGGGTAAAGTTAGGGACAGGTGTGGGGGTGTATGGGTACGTTTAAGGGTAAAATTAGGAACAGGTGTGGGGGTGTATGGGTACGTTTAAGGGTAAAGTTAGGGACAGGTGTGGAGGTGTGGGTAAGTTTAAGGTTAAAGTTAGGGACCAGTGTGGAGGTATGGGTAAGTTTAAGGGTAAAGTTAGGGACAGGTGTGGAAGTGTGGGTAAGTTTAAGGTTAAAGTTAGGGACCAGTGTGAAGGTATGGGTAAGTTTAAGGGTAAAGTCAGGGACAGGTGTGGTGGTTTGGGTAAGTTTAAGGGTAAAGTTAGGGACAGGTGTGGAGGTGTGGGTAAGTTTAAGGATAATGTTAGGGACAGGTGTGGTGGTGTGGGTCAGTTTAAGGGTAGAGTTAGGAAGAGGTGTGGAGGTGTGGGTAAGTTTAAGGGTAAAGTTATGGACAGGTGTGCAGGTATGGGTAAGTTTAAGGGTAAAGTTATGGACAGGCGTGGTGGTGTCGGTAAGTTTAAGGGTAAAGTTAGGGACAGGTGTGGTGGTGTGGTTAAGTTTAAGGGTAAAGTTAGGGACAGGTGTGGAGGTATGGGTAAGTTTAAGGGTAAAGTTAGGTATAGGTGTCGAGGTATGGGTACGTTTAAGGGTAAAGTTAGGGACAGGTGTGGTGGTTTGGGTAAGTTTAAGGGTAAAGTTAGGGACAGGTGTGGAGGTGTGGGTAAGTTTAAGGGTAGAGTTAGAGACAGGTGTGGTGGTGTGCGTAAGTTTAAGGGTGGGGTTAGGGACAGGTGTGGTGGTATGGGTAAGTTTAAGGGTAAAGTTAGGGACAGGTGTGGTGGTGTGGGTAAGTTTAAGGGTAAAGTTAGAGACAGGTATGGGTAAGTTTAAGGGTTGTTTAAAGTGTAAGAAATTGGTCAACAATGTAATTATAAATGTAATTACAGAAATTAATGTAATCGCATGCAGGTTATATTTAAAATGTAAGTACAATGTAAAAACATTAATTACTTACTTACTGCCCATTACGCCCAATGGCGCGTGGGGCATCAACAAAGGCACGCCACTTCTGTCTGTCCTTGGCCATCTTCTGCAGGCTTCGCCAAGTTTGTTGTAGATCTGTCATTTCTGCATCTACTGTACGCCTCCAGGTCTCCCTCTTCACCTTTTTCCCTCAGGAAGTGCTGTCTTTGTCAAGTCCTGTTGGTCTTTTCGCAGGACATGGCCAATCCATCTTCACCTTCTCTTGTTCATTTGATCTTGATTGCACCTGTTAAGATCTTGTTTGGGCAAAATATTCTTAGGATACTCCTTAGGCTTTTTGTGTGGAAGGTAGAAAGTTTCTGGAAGTCTGCCTCAGTCATTCTCCAGCACTCTGAGCCATACAACAATGTATGTAACACGCAACTGTTGTATAGCGGGAGTTTGGTGCGTGTAGTGTACTGGTCAGATTTCTATACATTCTGCAAGCTGTTCAAGCAGTTCTTGCCTTTGACAGACAAAGTTTAATGTCAGCTTCTGCTCCACCATCTACTCTCACTATACTGCCTAAGTATGTAAATTGGTCGGTATCAGGTAATGCCTGTCCCTCTAATAGGACTGATGGTGAGTGATCATTGTTGAAGATCATGACTTCAGATATTTTGGTTTTGATTCTTAGGCCAATTTGGGAGGCAAATGTACTCAGTCTGGTGGTTTTCTCTTGAATATGCTGATGAGAATGTGATAACAAGACTAAATCATCAGCAAAGTCTAGATCTTCGAAGGTTGAAAAAGTGCCCCATTTGATGCCTCTTGGGATGTCCAAGGTTGTTTGGTGTAAAACCCAGCCGATAGCTATAATGAATAAAGTAGATGACATAACACATCCTTGTCTAACCCCTGTCTTCACTTGAAAAGATATTGTAATTGTAAGTTGTCGTAGAATGCCTTAATCAGGTTAATAAGATACTGAGGGATACCATATGAATGTAATATTTTCCATGGGCTGTCTCTATGTAAACTGTCAAAAGCCTTTTCAAAATCAATAAAGTTTACGTAAAGTTGTCTTCGCCATTCAGTACATTGTTCTAAAAATCTGGTCAGTACATCCTTTCCCCTTGCGGAATCCTGCTTGTTCTTTCCTAAGCTTGTCAACGGTTTCTGAAACTCTCTTTATAATGATTTTAGCCATGATATCACTTGGTATTGCTAAGAGAGTGATTCTACGCCAGTTGTTGCAGTCATTTAAAGCTCCTTTCTTAGGTATCTTAATGATGGTACCTCTGTCACCACAGATCTCTTTTGTTATTTTGATCAGTGTGCTTTGTGCATTCTATATCCAGCCTCTTCTGCTTTTTCTGCCAGGTTATTGATGTAATTCATTTTATCATTACATATAAGTTTCTTAACTTCTTTGTGAATATCGTTATACTGTAGTCTTGCAATTTTTCATTGAGCCTGTTGGATTGGACATCGTTTACTTTCTTCTGCTTTCTACCTTACTCCAAGACTCATGTGTCATCGCGTCTTTCTTTTTTTGTGTGTTCTGTTTGTATCCTAGACATTCTTCACTCCTTGGTATTAAGATCTTTGAAACATTAGCCCATTTTTCATTGATTGTTTCTTCATCTAAATTCTGTAAAAGTTGGAACTTGTTTTGAAGTTTAAGTACGAAATCCTTTTTTATTTTGGTGTCTTTTAATTTGTCTATGTCAACTTGTCTTTGGTGACATTTTCTTTCCAGTAGATCTAAGTTTGAGTTTGATGACAGGCTTTACCAGTTGGTGATCGCTTCAGACGTCAGCTCCTCTTTTCACTCTGACATACAAAAGAGATCTTCGCCATGTATTGTTAATAATAAAAGTGATCGATTTGATTCTCATCCCTTAAATTTGGAGAATAATAGGTTAGCTTATGAATATCACGATGAGGGAATAGTGTGCCTCCTATTACGAAGTTATTTGTAGAACAGAATTCAGCAAGTTTTCACCCATTGTTCCTTAATATCCATTGTTATCCGATCCTACTTTAGCATTCAGATCCCCCATGATGATTTTGATGTCATCATTTGGGGTTTTATCAAGTTCGTGTTGTAACTGATCATAAAAAGATTTAAAAACATGCATGTACACAATAAGTGCATTGTATCAAATGATTAATTTAAATGTTAGTACATAGTAGTTAAGGCTGCCTGATATAAAGTGGGTCCAGGTATTGCAAATGGCATTTGTTCTTCAATATCACACAGCCCTGATTGTTCCGCATCTGTTTGTAGTTTTGATAACTGTCTCTGTGTATTTTAGCCCCTAGTTCCCTTCGTTCAGTGTCGTCTCTGTGCTTGTGTTCTAGTGTTTTCATTGCAAATCCAGTGCTTTCTGTCCGTTTCTCTCAGCACTGCGTGACACTCGGGCACAGGCCTTATTACTGTGTGACAAGTGAATATTATAAAGTACAAATATTGTCCCTCAATTAATTTGAGACCATGAAAGCTTCATGCATACTAATTATAAAGGCATTTGCTTAATTTTATTTAAAACCCATAATTTTTATATGAACTTATCCATTTATATATTTTTGCCCTGTCCATTTCTTGAACTTGTGTCTATAGCCAGCCAGCAGATGCTTGGGCTGTGGAAATGCAATGTTATTTGTCATGCCAATAAAGCGCACTGGAGCTGATAAGAGGAGGACAGCGAGCAGAGAGAGGAGCGCAGCGCCGTGAATGACGGGCAGGTGGGGAGATAGGGTTGTTAGTTTATGTAGGCAGCGGTCGGAGTTGACTTGAAAATTTTGATCACTTTAATTCAGTAAATCCAGCACAGGCTCTCTCCCTGTCCAGTGCTTTTATCAAGGTCTTGTGTGCCTGTATTGATTTTTTATTTTCTGCCCTGGATAGAAGACAGAGAGGCCGTGAATGAGGAACTTTCCTTAGATTGCTGCTATTCTCCAGTTTATTGCATCCTGTCACTGGTAGTTTCAGCTGATGTCCAGTAAAGCAGCACTGCTCAGGCCAGTAAAACAGATGCCTAACAATGGACGAGAGACAGAGAGAGAGATCTTTCATTTCAATTCTTTCTTTTTTGATCTCAGTGTTATTTGTCAAAAATATCAAAGGGATTGTATTTGATATTATAATAATGTGAACTGCACATTTATTACAAAAGTGAACAAATTCCCTCTAAGAACCAGCACTAATCTTACAGATCTGACTCGTCTACTGTTCTGCTTTACAGTTGCACTTGAGAATTGGATGTTTAAAGGCATATTTGATTGTGTTGTGTGTTTTAATGGTTTTGATTGGAAGCGTGTGATAGCTGGGAGATAGAGAGAGGGGGAGGGAGAAGAGCACTAGAGGGAGGAGAGAAAGGTTACCAGTCTGATAAAAGATGTCTCCAAAACACTAATTAAAATTGACTACCCCCACAAACGCAGCACAACATGTTATCTCTGGCTAATTCATTTAGAGCCACTATCTCAGTGTGAGCATTTACCTTTAATCGCTAGTGCTTTAGTGCTCAAAAATGCTCTCTGCTTTTATTTCATTTTCCACACTTTACCTCTCGTTGTCTCTTAGGGACCCCAAAATGACAATAGTTGTTGCTTCACTCTCTCTCTTCAAAAGAGGATGCCAATTGAATCAAATCGGCTAATGTTTTCATTCCTGAATCGCTCTCCACGCCACGTCTACAGGATGTTTGGAAAATGCGCCGTGGCTCATATAAAGCAACATCTCTAATAATTAGCGCTAGACACGAGCAGCAGCTCCCACAGGGCAATTGGAGTGAAAATTAAAACATTAGGAAAAAGCAGCTGATATTTTCTGATATTGGGCGGTCAAAAACGAGTTTGATTCACAGGAAAACTCTCTTGATCCCATTTTAAAGAACCCTTTATGCCAAAAAAGTTTTTTTCAAGTGTTACATTTTTTTTCTACCGATAAAGTATGTTTATGAGATGTTTAATTCATATAACATTTTATCATAATAAAAGGATAAACACAAAATTAATTAAAACTCAAAGGTTTTATATACAGAATGCAGCGCCTGATATAGATATAGAGTCACTGGTGTGTGGTGGTGTTTTAAAATGATGAGGCAAAGTCCTCACATTTTTATATAATGTTACACCCTGTTACACGTAATTTTCCTGATTAAAGGTGCAATATGTAAGATATTTGCAGTAAAATATCCACTAGGCCAATGTTATATATTTTGTTCAGTTGAGTACTTACAATATCCTAAATGTTTCCAACTATTTGTAGATTGTGCAAATATTTGTGATTTTTAACCAAGGAACCGGGACGTGTGAGGGGTCGCCTGTCAATGGTGTCATATCCGCGTTACCCTCGGTTTCCGCTTTTACTGCCATAGAAACCATGGCAACAGACGTGGACGACTCCGTAACGTCTAGAGGCCGCTGTTGTAGTTTCACTCAAACATTACGGACCATGGCAAGCAGACTTTGGAACAAAATGAGAAATCAAAATCATTGTTTTTTTGTTGTTGTTGTTTTTTTTTTTTTAAATAAAGTCATATTCCACACAAAATATTGTTTAGACTCAGTGTGCCTCATTAATGAAACATTAGGAGAACGAGTATGTCTCTAAATCGTTCGTAAAGCCGTTCTGATGTAAATTTACGGATTCACGAAAATGTTCGTATTGTAAAAACATTAGTTGGCAGGAGAGAAATGTACACCGAACACGTGTAAACGCTTTCACCAGCTGGCCGTTTTCAGAAGAGCACACGGCGTTAGCTGGCTAAAAATGCTTTGGTGGACACACAATCATTTAATATGTATCGCTAGGAATATGGCCAATTAGTCTCTTTAGCATTTATGTAATATACTGGAGCTAAATGAATGAGCGTGCATGGGCGCCCTATTTACGAATGTTTGGAATTCATTCAGTCACACACGTTTAACTACACAATCGGTGGTATCCGAAGCATTTGTGAATCCGGAGGAGAATTTTTGGAATGGGCCATTTTACGCACAAAGTACTCAGAATTTGCTTGTATTTAAGTTTCATGAATGTTATTAGTTAAAGCTCTATTTCGCAATTCAAAACGGGACAAACGAATAGAGATTTGTCCCCTAGGTGGCGCTTCATAGGAGATGCTTCCTCAGCTGCGACATTGAAATCTTCGATGTCTATAGTATTTTAATAGTTTGCACTGAATTAATAAATTGCCGTCTTTTTCAAATTTCTGGATGAAATGATTTTTACATTTCCAGCACTGGAACGCATTTTTATCTCTAATTTACTTCGCCTCTGTCGGTCAGACACACATTCACTTCCTGTCGTCTGCCTGACACCCTGTGCGCTCGCTTTACAGATACATTCTTCTGAAGGTTAACTCATTTACAACATCCTCACCTCCAAACAACAGGTTTATTCAAAATGTATATATGTGTGAAATGTCTATGTGTTAGACTAAACTACAGCAGTCGAAGCCTTTCTCTGAAACATCCGACACCAATTACATGACAAATAATGCTTGCTTAGAATCAGTCACTATCAGAGTACTTTCCTTTAGGTGCACTTCTACTTTTGAAGAATATAATTAACATGATGTGCTCTGACATGAGTAAAAGATTCCAGACATATTAGTCTTCTTGAAAAGCGTTTGTACATCTGTATATATTCATTTAGCAGACACTTTCATCCAAAGCAACTTCAGCGTTCTGTAGCACAAAAGCTATAGCAGAAGTGAAATGCAGAAGTAGAAAAAGAGAGACTTTTTTTAAAAGTTGTTACTGGAAGTGCCTTTGTTATGGCTGTGGATTTCTCTCAGTCTGTCTTTGGCTGTTTCATAAAAGTGATTGTCTCAAAAAAATCAGGCGTCTCACGACGGGCCCTGAAGTCTCATTGGATACCCTAAGCCAAGTCAGACCTTCAGTAAAGCAAGTTAAAGTTATATCCTCATTTAAATGTAAATGTAAGTTCAGGAGAAGCTTGATCATTTAGTCCTGTCAATCATCACTATCACAAGCATATATAAGCAGCAATCAAGCCTCTTACACAGGTGATGTTTACCACTTTCCAAGCTGCTGGATCTCCAAACACACTTGCACCCAAATTGCTTCTTTCTTATCTTCTGTGTCAAAGTGTTTCAAAAAATTAAGACTAACATTTTATTAAAATTTATCTCACTTTTAGCAAGCTCATCGAGCACTCTTCTAATCAGCACTAAAGTCAACACACACGTTTCAAATTAATATGTGTCAAAAGCCATCTCTTTCATCTGAATTGCGTACATATGATATATATTTAATATTTATATATGATATATTTAAAGGGTCATAACACACACACAGTTTCTGCCAGTCTCATGATAATCTGGAGTCTCTATAGAGTAGTGTTGATCCTTCATATCTCACAAGAGTCTTTAGTTTATCATATTTATAAAAGACAGATACACTGTACCGATTCTTTCTGAAAACAGCCGAGCTCGTGGAGGCGTGCAGTGGGCGGAGCTAAAGACACACACAAACACACACACACACACACACACACACACACACACACACACACACACACACACACACACACACACACACACACACACACACACACACACACACACACACACACACACACACACACTGCCCCTGTACCCATCACACACACACATTATACCTTGGTGTTGTTTAAATTATATGCACTTACGCGCCGATTGCCAACAAAACACACACATTTGCTGCAGTTTCGCCCGCGTGTCGTTCCCTATATCGAGGAACTTGCACTGCGTCGGGCACGAATTTGGGGATGCTCCTAAGCATCAACGCATCTGAAGTATGAATGAAACTAGTCCAATCCTGATTGGTGCTACGTCATGACGTAGATGTGACGGCATACCCGGAAGCTATAAAGGGAGCCGCGCATTGTAGCGTCAGTTATCGCTCTTCAGCATAACGCTCTGTGTGTGAAACTGTCTGTCTATTTATTGTTGTTTGTCCGTAGGAAAGAATATATATATATATCAAAGATATGGCGAATTTAAGAGTTGTGTGCACCCGTGTCCCCGCTTTATTTCGAGCGGACACACACACTCTGTGTGTTGAGTGCCTGGGCGTTCAGCATGCTCAGGCGGCTCTCGAGAGCCGCCTGTAGCCATTGTGAGCTGCTGACGCTCAGGGTACTTCGGTCCCGGTTGGCGGTCTTTGTGAGGCCGGCCAACGCGTGAGCCCGTGGTTCTGGGCCGCGTCCGCCGGCGTGGCGCGGCGTGCGCATGGGGCTCACAGCTGAACTTGTCAGCGGAGATTGGGACTGCTGAGGCACTTTCCCAATCTTCCTCTGACGGTTCAGATGTTCTCCCACCTCGTGTGGAAGCCCGCGGCGGCTTCTTCCCGGGTGGAGAACACGATGCTGATCCTCTCCGAGTCCGAGGATCCGGAGGATTAACATCGAGGCGGGTGGTGCGGGATATATGTCACCACCACACCCACCCGCCCAAGAGGAGCTTATAGAGGTGCTGGCGAGCTGTGGCCAAATTAAAAATCGATTGGCCACAGGAGAGACAGGAAGCCCAGCCATCAAGCAAGCTGGATGACCGGTTTCTCTCGCGTGAAGCTCAGACACCTCGGGGCTTGCCATTTTCAGGACCTGCATAATGAGTTGTGCAGGTCCTGGAACAAGCCATATTCGCGCGCATTTCCAACCCCGTGTTAGATTATGCGAATGTTTTGGGGCGCGCGAGGCTGGCTACGGGACGATGCCGCGCGTGGAAGATGCTCTCGCGGGCTATCTTTCACCCGAATCAGCATCGTCCCTGAAAGCCCGGTACTGCCCACCAAGCCGTGTAGGGACACATCGGCATTGGTGGGCAGGGCATATATGGCGGCGGGTCGGGCTGGTAGTTCCCTGCACACGTTATCAATATTGCAGGCATACCAGGCCGACCTCCTTAAAGAGCTGGACGAGGCGAGGGTCCCTCCCGGAGGATATCCTTGAACTTAGGAAGGCTGCGGTTGTCTCTCCGCGTCACCAAGGAGCGGCCCGTGCCATCGCCACTCCATGGCGTCAATGGTGACTGTGGAGAGGCACTTATGGCTTAATCTGTCGGGGATGAAGGAGAAGGACAAGTCCTTTCTCCTAGACTCCCCGATTTCGCCTTCTGGCCTGTTCGGCGACGCAGTTAGTTCGGTCGTCGACAGGTTTCAGGAGGCGAAAAAGCAATCCGCGGCCTTCCGACAGTTCCTCCCTCGTCGGCCAAAACCTGGGAAGGCTGCCACTAGTGGGCAGCCTCAGCCGTCAGCCAGCTCCTCGCACCGTCAGGTGCAGAAGGAGAGCGTCGCCTCTAGAGCCCCTCCTCCGGGAGCCTGGCAACAGAGGAGACGCTCTCACCAGCAGGCTTCTGTGCAGAAGGGCGATCTGAGGAACGTCCTTCTCGCTAAGAAGGCTGCTGGGAAGAAGTCTAGCTGCGGCAGGACTACTAAGAGCGGCCCCACCCGCGAGAACAACCGAGGTGGTCTCGCGCGGCGCTCTCGATGGGAAAGCGATGTGGTAATCCCGCGCCGTCACAGGCGGCCGGGCCACATCGTTTTCCCACGACAGGATGGTGCCCCAGTCGCCTCAAGAAAGACTTGCGGACGGGCAGCACGGGTGTCCACATACCAGAAATCGTATTCAGCTCTCTGCGGGCATCCGCTTCAGGGAGCGAAAACGAAATTCAATTAATACCGAGGTCAGCCTCGAGAGGCTGATTCCCTTAGTAGATTATCTTGGCGCATGGAAATGCCTTCCGAATATATCCACATGGGTCCTGCGGACTGTAGAACTAGGTACAGACTGCAGTTCGATCACCCCCCTCCGAAATTCAATGGGGTGACATGGACTGCAGTGGTGCCAGAGCGGGTTCGGGTAATGGAACAAGAAGTAGAATCCTTGCTGATAAAGGGAGCCATAGAACGGGTCCACCGTCAGAGATGGAGGCCGGGTTCTACAGCCGGTACTTTATAGTTTCAAAAAGGATGGAGGGCTTGGCCGATTTTAGATCTAAGGTATCTGAACCGGTCTCTGAGGAGATTCAGGTTCAAGATGTTAACCATTCCTACCATCGTGAGTCAGATCCAGGCCAAGGACTGGTTCGTCACGATAGATTTAAAAGACGCCTATTTTCATGTCTCCATCCTTCCTTGCCACAGGAAGTTTCTGAGGTTTCGCTTTAGGGGCAAAGCGTACCAATATCAGTACTTCCGTTTGGTCTAGCTCTTTCCTCGCACATTCACCAAGTGCATGGATGCAGCTCTGGCTCCACTGAGACTTCAGGGCATCCGGTACTGAATTATATCGACGACTGGCTAATACTGGCACAGTCATACGATATGGCAGTACGACATCGAGATGTAGTTCTAGCACATATCCAATGCTTGGGGCTGAGACTCAACACGAAGAAGAGCGTGTTGGCGCCAGCCCAGAAAACGAGTTTTCTGGGTATAATATGGGATTCAATTTCGATGCGGGCACATCTGTCTCCCGAGTCAAGACCATTCTGGCGGTAGTCTCAGAAATAAAGCTGGGCCACAGCATCACTGTAAAACACTTCCAAAAAGTGGTGGGACATCTAGCAGCAGCGGCCAACGTTATTCCGTTCGGCCTGCTGCACATGAGGCCCTACAGTGGTGGCTAAAAACCAAGGGGTTTTCCTCCAGAGGGAACCCGTTCCGTATGATCAGAGCAACGCGCAAATGCCTTCGGGCTCTGAGAATATGGAAGGAAATTTGGTTTCTGTCCCAGGGGCCAGTGCTGGGAGCATCATGTTGCCGGAAAACCGTTTCAACAGATGCCTCCCTTACTGGTTGAAGCGCGGTCATGGAAGGCCGCTTTGCGAGGGTCCGTGGGGCGACCGTCATTCCACTTGGCACATAAATTGCCTGGAAATGCTGGCGGTTTACAGAGCTCTGAGGAGCTTCTTCCCGAACCAGCGGGCACCACGTTCTGGTCCGTCACGGACAATATGGCAGTCGTGGCATACCTGAATCGCCAGGGGGGGTTGAGATCGCGCCCCCTATGCAAATTGGCGCATCTCATTCTCCTTTGGTCACAGGAGAGACTGTTATCCCTCAGGCGATGTATATCCCGGGATACAGAATCAGGGGCAGACATCCTGTCGAGGCAGGGCTGAGGCCGGGAGTGGCGGCTCCACCCAGAGGTGGTGGAGGCCATGTGCAGAGGTTCGGCCCAGTGGAAGTGGACCTGTTTGCGTCTCGAGAGGCGTCCACTGTCCACTGTGGTTTTCCCTCACGCATCCAGCCCCCCTGGGGTTGGATGCGATGGTTCAGACGTGGCCGAGGCTGCGTCTGTATGCATTCCCCGATTGCTCTGCTCCGGGAGTCCTGGAGGGTCCGTCAACAAGGGGTCAGCCTACTTCTGGTAGCACCCGTTGGCCGACCAGTATGGTTCTCGGATGTAATAGATCTGCTGGTGGGTCCCCGTGGCAGGTCCTCTGAGGAGGGACCTCCTATCGCAGGCAGGGGCACGATATTTCACCCCGCCCGAAATATGGAGCCTCTGGGTCTGGCCCCTGAGGGCCAGGTACCGGGAGGAGGGCTGCCAGCAGGCGTTATAGAGACCCTACTTAGCTCTAGGGCCCGTCGGCGAGGAGATTGTACAACCTCAAGTGGAATGTCTTCGCCACTTGGTGTAGAGAGCGTGAGGTGGACCCAGTTAACTGCCCGGTGGCTTCAGTGCTGGAGTTCTTCCAAGATCGTTTCTCTGCGGGTCTAACCCCGTCCACACTCAAGGTGTACGTGGCTGCCATTGCGGCTTTCCACACTCCTATGGGTGATGGGCCTTTGGGTAGGCACCATTTGGTTGTACGTTTCCTCCGTGGGGCACGAAGGATGAGGCCTGTAGTCCGTACCAGAATACCGACATGGGATTTGGCAGTGGTTCTCGAGGGGTTGGCTGAGGCCCCCTTCGAACCACTGGAGTCGGCAGACCCCAAGTATCTGACGTTGAAAGTAGCGTTCCTCCTGGCTATAACTTCTCTTAGGAGGGTGGGGGATCTTCAGGCCTTGGCAGTTACGCCAACTTGCCTGGAGTTTGCCCCCGGAGGGGTTAAAGCGGTACTGCACCCTAGACCTGGCTACGTGCCCAAGGTCCCTTCCGGGGTGGTCAGGTCCTTGGTTCTTCAGGCGTTTCATCCTCCGCCTCACGTGACGGCGGAAGAAGGGAGACTGTTCCTCTTATGCCCGGTTCGGGCCTTGAGGGTGTATCTGGAAAGGTCAGCTCAGTGGAGGTTATCAGACCAGCTGTTAGTGTGTTTTGGCTCACCCAAGAAAGGGTTGCCTGCATCAACCCCTACTATCAGTAATTGGATTGTGCAGGCAATAGCTTTGGCATATCAGGTGCGCAATATGCCTTCACCTATAGCCTTGAGGGCCCATTCCACCAGAGGCATGGCCTCCTCGGTGGCCCTTATTTCCGGAGTCCCTATGCAGGACATCTGTGAAGCGGCCGGTTGGGCTACTCAGCACACTTTTATAAGGTTTTATAGCTTACACCTCCCGGCGACACCGGCGGCAGGGTACTCAGTCCTAATTGTGCCTGGTTTCCAGTTTCACGTTAGGGCAGGCGTATCCTTGATGTGGCCTAGTGGGTACTCGTTCCCCAAATTAAATGCGTTCGGCGCGGTGCGAAGTTCCTCGATATGAGAGCGTCTCGGGTTATGTATATAACCCTTGTTCCCTGAGAGGGAGCGAGCACTGCGTCTCGTCGCCACACCGCATATCGCCTGAGAGCGTTTGCTTCATCGCGATAATTGGCGCTACAATGCGCCGGGCTCCCTTTATAGCTTCGGGTATGCCGTCACATCTACGTCATGACGTAGCACCAATCAGGATTGGACTAGTTTCATTCATACTTCAGATGCGTTGATGCTTAGGGAGCATCCCCAAATTCGTCGTTCCGGCGCAGTGCTCGTTCCCTCTCAGGGAACAAGGGTTATATACATAACCCGAGACGTTTTCCACTCATGACCAGGAACACACACTCACACACACTTGCAGAACTCCGGAAACACACACTGCATTCATTGCAGTCGCTCTGGTTGTTTGAATCCTGAAGGAGTGTATTTGGCACAGAAATCCTGCATCACACGTCCAACTAATTTTCTTGAAATGTTGTCCATGTTTATCAAGAGAATCAACTCTTTGACAGTGTGAATTAGCCGGAATGCATGAAATAGCATTAGACCCCCCCTTTAAAATGGTATTGCTCTAGTAAATAGCTTCAATGTAGTTAGCTAATGTACTTACAGTTAGTAACATTGTAACTTTTCAAGAAAAGGCAGTTTGTTTGTAGCCATTAGGAAACTATAGTTTCAATGCAGCTTCCCCGAGCCCTCAGTTAATCAGTGTGTGTGCATGCAAATTCATCTCACCTTATTTTATGGATCTTCATGTTCCATGTTCATGCTTAGTTATTGAAGTGATTAATATAACAGTGATAGTCTTAATCTTAAACAATTATTTTTAAATAGCATAGCAAATAGACTCTTTAAATAGCAGCTTGCTCATTTGAGGCCAACGTGAGAACCCAATAATTCAAAAGTATCCTGTAAGCCAGTGACATGAGTTAAGGAAGGCTCTAGCAAACAGACGCTGTTTATAGCAATGGGCCAACATGCTTGTTTGCAATTAAAGCTTTATTCCCTCTTGCTAATGCTGTTTTGTGGGTTATATAAATATGTTTCTTGTTGTTGTTATTGTTCTTCAAGGCCTCAGCAGTGAGCTTCCTTTCCCCTTTACTTTCTTCACTGCACAAAACTAAAAAACAAAAAATGGGCAGAGACACAAGCTGAGCTGGTGGGATCCTCAGGTTGATAGTGATAGGAGAAGCTGTGTGGCTTTAAGATCGTGCTCAGCAATGTTAAATATTTTGAGATCAGGATAGGATCAAGCACTAAAACTTGAAGCATCTCACAGATTGTCTAATGTGACTCAGACACTAAGAAACCTTGAAGGTTCAGCCCATGAGGTAAGATCATAGGCTGTATAAAACAATGGACATAATGTCTGTGACGTCACCCATAGGTTTCTGAAGAGAATTTTTGAAGGCCAAAGTGGGCGGAGCCGACTGTGGCCATCTTGGCAGCGCGTCTCTCTCGGATAACTGAAAATGGGCAAAGAGGCAGGACGTGGGTGGAGCTGAGGTGCCTGGTTTCTGAAACCACGCCCGCCTAGCTCGACCATAGTGGCAATCCACCTGTCACTCAAAGTGGCCACGCCCTTAATTATGCATAACTTTAAGGCTTAATATAATTTAAACGAATGAGATAAATAAAACATTCACCCCCCTCACAGTTGTCATGAAGGGCAAAATTAGCCATATAGGCCAAAAACACATTTTGTACCAGGCTGTAAACATGTTTTTTTCTGCTGTAAAGTTGGGCATTTTAACATGGGGATATGAAGATTTGACTCTAGTGACCAGTCAATCCATCACTTCCGTGTTGGATTCAAGCGAGACCATAGGAGGTTGCCACTTGGGTAAGATTCAAAGCACCAAAGTGCATTTCCTAGTCCAGAATGGGTGAACAGTCTTCTTTGTAAATTCGTCATGTAATTAAGCCCACACTGTTTTTTGTACTCCATTGAATTTATCAAATGTTCTAGATTATTGTAGAGAATTCTACTATGACTAGCTGAATCTGGCACATAATCCCACAAATTTGACATTGACAAAGGACTTGTAAGATACACCACCATAGAAACCACCCCCATAGACTTCCTTTGAAAAAGATTGAGAGGGATATCTCTGGATCAGTTTATCATACATAATACAGACAAGGGGGTTTGCGCTCTTGCAATCACCCAGAATACTCTAGCAACTGCCTAATGCCAAGTCTTGCCACAACAAGCACCACTTATATGTCCATGTCTCGTAGTTATTCTTATTCGTCCAGCATCATATCCACCCATGATATTACTAGATGTGTTTTGCTGAGCCTGTTATTTTGATTTGAATGAATATTCTCTTAATTTACTCTTGCTGCTCCTTTCCCAAACCTTGTCACACTGGCACCGAAATCCAGGTGAAGGTTATGAAAGCTATATAACCCCCTGCAAAGCTGGTAAAGGCATTCAGCGTTCTCCATCAGATGCAATATCAGGCATTCTTGGAGTTGAGGCTAGAGAAGGAGGAGCGCTTTGCCTCCTTGTCTTAAGCACATGAGAAATACCGTTGTTTATTCCGGAGTTTGGTTGGTCAGGAGGCCCAGGCCTCAAATGCAGACTCCACCAATGAAGACTAGTCCACAGGACGAGCCAGATTTCTAGTGTGCCAGATTGGCTACTGCGTCTCTCTCCACTGCAGTAGCGGCTCCTGACCGTGAATTTAAGCAGGGCACATTCTGGGTCTTAGCGCTATATGTTTTATATTGTAATCACTAAATACTTTTGGCAGAGGTTGCGTTATTCAGCCTGAGGGTGGCGCTCCAATGTTGATTGACATTGTGCAGACGAAATAAGTGGGGCAGCCTGAAATCGGCCCCAATGGTGCACAGCAGTTCCATGGCTCCGAGACCAGCTGCCCTGCATAGTATCATAATACATGCCTGCCCCACCTCTTACATATGAGCCATGGTTGCTCCACTGCTGTCTGGGGAGTCGCAAGTAGAAGTCCATCAGCTACCCATCCAGGACCTCCTGGCCAATGACTATCTCAAGTGAGCCAACTTATAGAAGAATTAGCCATGCCCCCAAGCAGCACCATCAGCATTTCTTCCAGTCATTGGGGCTAGGGGAGAGCAACTGGCCTTTCGTAATGGCCCAGTAGCTCCGCGACGCCTGCTGTAAGTTGTTGATGGCAGAGGGTCATGAAATTGAGGGAATCATCGACCTTATGGTGCTGGAACAGTTTGTCGCTCAGCTTGCACAAAGTGGGTCCAGTGCCAGCGCACAATATCATTGAACCAGTCTGGATCATCTGGTGGCTTGTCCAGAGGCCAGTGAGCCTCTTTCCCCTGTCTCTCCACTCATCTCCCTTCTTCTTTATCTTCCCCTGCTTTCTCATCCTGGCCCTTTCCTAGGGTCTTGCAGCAACATCCCTTCTCGACCACCACCGATCGATCAAGCTGGGCAGGACCAAATACCTCTGAGTAATAAGGGGGGTACATATCAAGCTTTGGTGGATTCAGGCTGTAACCAAACCTTGATTCATCAAATCCTGATGCAAAATGGGACATCAGAGATGAGCTTCACGGTTAAGCCGCACTAGCCCGATAGTTTTAAGATGGATGGCTCGATCAGGTTTTGGGTGGAGTATTGCAAGGTGAAAGCTGTGTCATTGTTCAATGCATATCCAATGTTGTTTTATTTGACACTGGATTTGACAAAAGGATATTGGCAGATCCTCTTATCACCTTTTTCTAAAGAAAAGAAACAACCTTCACTATGCCTTTCAGATTACACTAATTCATTACACTTCTGTTCAGGCTTTTCAGGGAGCCATCTACCTTTCAGTGTCTCATGGACAAGACCCTCCGACCACACTCTGCATATGCTGTTGCCCATCTGGCATCTAGAACATCTGCCGCTTGTCTTAAGATAACGGAGGGGGGCTGGGCTAAAGAAGAACCTGAAGAATTGTGCAATTGGGTATGTGGAGTTATGGTACCTGGGCTTCCACTTGGGAATAGGCAGGTGCATCCCCAAATTGATGACTACGGTGGTTGCGAACTGTCCAAGTCCTTTTACCAAAAAGGAGGTGAGATAGCTCCTGGGGTTGGCCGGATATTATAGAATGTTTGTGAACTAGTTGTCCAGTCCGGTTCACACAGCAGGGGTTTGCAGAGAATGCGGATGTGTCACGTTTTCCCCTTTTTTTGTGTTTTGTGTTCAAGGACTCTTATTTTGATATTCTGTTGTCTTACTGTGTCTGGTTTTCTAGTCTAGTCCCTCTTTGCCTTTGTTTCCATAGTAACTTATTGTCTAAACCTGTTCCATGTCTATGTTTGTCAGTTGTTGTCTTTACATCCCTTTGTAAAGCTGTTGTGTTTCCTGTTCCCTGTTGGATTGTTATCATCTTCCTCTTTGAATTTATCTTTTCTTTTTTTTTAATTGTCATCTGCTTTACTCCTTTGGACTATCTTTGTTTATGTATTTGTCTAATAAATTATTGCTGCAAATAGATCCTTGCCTCTTCCCTGCAAAAACATGTTGTGTGTCCCAAATATGTACAGGTGTGATTTACCTATTGTTTTATGCTGTGTTGTATTTGTTATTGGCTATTGACCTAAATGAGGTTCTCTTTCCGTCAGTCACTTTCGACGTTGTGTCAAAATACCAACACTAGGGGTTGCTCTTAAAAGTATTCAGAAAAGGCCAATAGAATTGGTAAGTGAACTTTGCATGTCTGGTCACATCCAGGTATAAAAGAGGGCCAGCTTCAGTCATTTAAGTTCATAAGACATTTATGTTGTTCGAAACTGAATGCAGCGCCTTTATAATTCAGAGAAGCAAATCCATTCACCTCCATCTCGTGGCTGGACCATACAGCACACATCAGCGCTCTCTCCCAATTCCCCTTGGTGATTCAGTGGTGATCTCAGTGGCGATCTGCAAATTTTACTCGCCAATTTCTTTGGCCTGTTCTGAATTGGTCAGAGGTGATTGGGGCTCTCTACCAGCAATTACCTCTTGTCCTGGGTCACACACACACACTGCTAATAGCTCTCTTTATCACAATGGCCAGGCATTGAACATTGGCAGCAGAGCCTGAATGGACGTGAATACTTTGCCTCCACACATTCTGCTGCACCAGCTCTGCTCCAGCTCCAGCTCCAAGATCAGGTAAGCGTGATGAGCCACGACAAGGCCCCAATCCCTCGACTGTCACAGCTTCTTCAAAAGAGAACACGCAGAACAAGGTAAGTGTTTCAGTACATAGGGTTATGGAGTCAACAGAGGCTGAAGTGTCTGCAAGCCACTCACAATCCGTGTGAACTCAATCTCATAGCAGACTCACTCACTCGAAAGGTTATGCTCAGAGAAGAGTGGAGACTCCATCCCCAGATGGTCCAGCTGATTTGGAGTCAATTCGACCAGGCACAGGTAGGCCTGTTCACCTCCCAAGAATCCTCTCATTGTCCAGGTATTACCCCCTCAGCATGGATGCACTAGCATACAGCTGGTCCAGGGGCAAGTACATATTTCCCCCATTGAGCCTCATTGCACACACCCTGTGCAAGGTCAGGGAGGATGCAGAACAGGTCTTGATGATTGCGCCTAAAGCCCAATTTATACTTCTGCATCGAGTGTACGACGTAGCTACGTCGTAGGCTGTGTGTAGCGCGCATACCCTACGACGTACCCTGACGTGCACCTCTCCAAAATTTTACAACGCGTCAACTCTACATGGACGCAAGCGCTGTGATTGGTCTGCTAGGACTGCTCCCTCTGGTTTTGCTCCCTTTCACGGTTTGACCACGTGGCCTCGCGCGAGTTTACAGTATCGACGAGGCGTAGCCAGCTGAATTCAATAAGGATTGTGTATAAATAGAGCCGGACTCCGCGGCAGCGGAAGTGGCAGCCCTAGTGTGAAGCCCTCATCGTGTGAAGACCGAAGAGTGTAAAGACCAGCAACTCTACTCTGCGCGACTCCACTCGAGCAAGGACACCGATAAGGCACTTGAGTATAGCTTTCTTTTACTTTAACCCTTTGATATTTTGCTTGTTTTCGTTTGTTTATTCCTTAATCCCTATTCACTATGTGCTTTCAAATCTCCACTATTACCACTACCACCCGTAAACCACGCTCTGTGTATTCAAGATGCCGTAATCCTAATAATCTGCTTAGGGTACCGATTTCCTCTACCACATTACTGTCCATTCCAATTGGTCTCTGGAATTGCCAGTCTGCTGTAAACAAAGCAGACTTTATTTCAGCTATTTCCACTCATTCTAATCTCAGTCTCATGGCCCTAACTGAGACCTGGATCAAACCAGAAAACATGGCCACTCCTGCGGCCCTCTCAACTAATTTCTCCTTTTCGCACTCACCTCGTCCAATTGGGAGAGGTGGAGGTAGTTTGCTCATCACAAAGGATTGGAAATTTGAGCCCATACCATCTCTCTCTGGCAACAGCTCATTTGAATCACACTCAATCACTATCACTCACCCTGCTAAAATCCATGTTGTAGTTGTTTATCGCCCCCCAGGTCAACTGGGTAACTTCTTGAAGGAGTTGGATATGTTACTCTCCAACTTTCCTGAAGATGGCACTCCACTGGTGCTGCTCGGTGACTTCAACATCCACCTTGATAAACCCCAGGCTGCAGACTTCACCTCTCTACTGACCTCCTTTAACCTTAAGCGTGTATCTACCACGGCTACTCACAAATCAGGTAATCATTTGGACCTTATCTACACACGCTACTGCTCTACAGACAACAACACTTTAGTGACTCCATTGCACACCTCCGACCACTTCCTCGTCACTCTTAACCTCATACTCACTCCTGATACAACTCATACTAATCCACAGATCACATTTCGGCGTAATCTACGCTCTCTCTCTCCCTCTCGTCTATCCACTATGGTTTCATCCTCACTTCCTCCACCTGCTCAGTTCTCAGCTCTGGACACTAACAGTGCTACGGACACTCTTTGCTCCACTCTAACATCTTGTTTAGACAGCTTTTGCCCCCTTTCATCTAGACCAGCCCGCACCACACCCTCTGCCCCCTGGCTGTCTGATGTTCTCCGCCAACATCGCTCTGGGCTCAGGGTGGCAAAGAGAAAGTGGCGCAAATCTAAGAACTCTACTGATCTTACCTTGTATCAGTCTCTTCTTGTTTCCTTCTCTGCACATGTCTCCACTGCAAAAACTACATACTATCACAACAAAATCAACAACTGCGCTGACTCTCGTGCACTTTTCAGAACATTCTCCTCTCTTCTTTGCCCTCCTCCCCCTCCGTCATCAACTCTTACAGCTGACGACTTTGCATCTTTCTTCACAAACAAAACCTCCTCCATTAGCAGCCAATTCTCCGCACCACAAACTGACATACACATCTCATCAACCTGAAGCAGAAGTCCCCAAACTCATCCTTTCCAAACACCCCACTACTTGTCCGCTTGATCCTATCCCCACTCACCTGCTTCAGGCCATTACTTCGTCAATTACTCCTGCACTCACCCACATCGTCAACACCTCTCTTCACACCGGGACTTTCCCCACAGCATTCAAGCAGGCTCGGGTAACCCCACTGCTTAAGAAACCCTCTCTGAACCCAGCACTTTTAGAAAACTACAGACCGGTGTCCCTTCTGCCTTTTATTGCTAAGACACTTGAGAGAGTAGTGTTCAACCAACTCTCTATGTTTCTTGCACAGAACAACCTCCTGGACAACAACCAATCCAGTTCAAAAGCGGCCACTCGACTGAGACTGCCCTGCTCTCGGTTACTGAAGCACTGAGACAGGCAAAAGCAGCTTCCAAATCCTCAGTACTTATCCTGCTGGATCTGTCTGCTGCTTTTGACACAGTTAACCACCAAATCCTCCTGTCAACACTCATGAAGATGGGGATCTCAGGAACTGCTCTCCAGTGGTTCAAGTCTTACCTCTCAGGTAGGTCCTTCAGGGTGTCATGGAGGTGAAGTGTCTAAGTCACATCATATAGCTACTGGAGTTCCTCAGGGCTCAGTGCTTGGACCACTTCTCTTCTCCATCTACATGTCATCTCTAGGATCTGTCATCCAGAAACATGGCTTTTCCTATCACTGCTATGCTGATGACACTCAACTCTACTTCTCATTTCAACCAGATGATCCCACAGTTGGGGTTCGGATCGCTGCCTGCCTGACAGACATTTCTGCCTGGATGAAGGAACAACACCTTCAACTCAATCTGGCAAAGACAGAACTGCTTGTGGTCTCAGCCAACCCAGCACTTCAACATACTCTCTCCATTCAGCTCGGTTCATCAACCATAACTCCGTCCGGGACTGCCAGGAACCTTGGAGTTGTGATTGATGATCAGCTGAAATTCACTGACCACATTACTGCAACAACCCGGTCCTGCAGATTTGCGCTATACAACATTAGGAAGATTAGACCCTTCCTATCAGAGCAGGCCACTCAACTCCTGGTCCAAGCTCTTGTACTCTCCAGACTGGACTACTGTAATTCTCTTCTAGCGGGCCTTCCAGCATCCACTGTTAAACCCTTGCAGCTGATCCAGAATGCAGCGGCGAGAGTGGTCTTCAACGAGCCGAAGAGAGCACACGTCACGCCTCTCTTCATCAGTCTGCACTGGCTCCCGATAGCTGCGCGAATCAAATTCAAGGCTCTGGTGCTCGCCTACAAAGCAACCGCAGGCTCTGCACCAGTATACCTAAACTCACTTTCTCAGACTTACACACCTCCAGAAGCTTGCGTTCTGCAAGTGAGCAGCGCCTAGTGGTGCCATCTCAAAGAGGCATGAAATCCCTCACTAGGACCTTTTCCTGGACCGTTCCCACCTGGTGGAATGACCTGCCTGTCTCAGTTCGAGCAGCCGAGTCTGTAGCCATTTTCAAAAAACATCTCAAGACACTTCTTTTCCAGCAGCACTTGACCAATAAAGAATAGCACTTATCACTCTATTCGTTTCTGTTTGTTGTTATTAAAAAAATAAAAAATAAATAAAAAACTGTCCTGTGTTTTGTGTTTCGTGAGACTTGTTACAGCACTTGCATATTGTTGCCCTTGACTGGTGTTGGTTGCTTCTATTACTCTCATTGGATAAAAGCGTCTGCTAAATGACTAAATGTAAATGTGTTATTCCCTAATGGCGGTCCCATATGTGTATTAATCCACTATTTGTTTTCCTTTAGGGGGTGAACCCAGTGTCTTCACTGTGGTAGGTATTCTCTCCAGTGGTAGGTGGAGCACCTACACAGAGCTCTATGTATTACTTGCCTTTAGCTTTAGCTCAGTCCATAGGATGTATTTTCCACATACTAAACTCCCATCCAGGTAGGATGTGGTCTCCTTATCGTTCCTTTCTCTGTTCCTTTCGGCTGTTTACAGCCTAATTTACCTTTTCTATTGTAATGGTGAGTTTTCTAAAATGAAGAGAGACTTGAGGTCTTGTTCCTAGGCGCTGGAAAGTTGCGGTTCTGCGAAGTGTACTTGTTACTTGGCACACTGGGCTTGCCAGCAGCTGCACTCCTTTAGAGCTCTTTATGCAGCTCAGTAGCTGTTGCGTTAAGTAAAGGGAACCCTAGTGTCTGTATTAAAATTAAAAGTGTCCGTTAAAAAAGGAATGTCTTGGTTACTGTTGTAACCCTATTGCCACAACTCTGAATTGCCTCTGACATGTTTGTTCCTCAGCACAAACCTAAATGAGTGAGGCATTATTTTATACCCGGAAGTCCCGGGAGTGGCCAGACATTTCTGAATACGTCAGAGATCATCATGGGTCTCAAGAGCGCCCCCTAGTGTCTGTAGTTCGGCACAACGTCTCTGTTCCCTCCATCAGGGAACAAGGGTTACAACAGTTTTTGCATTGGCGAAGAAAAAAAGAATTCATTAACATTAAAAATTTACAAAAAATAAAAAATAAATGGCTCTTTGGTGAAAAAAGGTTCCTGATCCTGAAAAGACAACATACTGGTCCAATCCACAACACATTTGATCTGTATAAAAGTTTTTGAACAAATTGTAGACTAAAAGCTACAAGATCTACAACTACCTGTCCACCTTTTGCCTTTGGAATGTATTTATCTTGCAATGTAATTTATCTCTAAACAAATTAATCATCCTAACCTCTATTTGTTTCCAGGACCCCAACAAGAGGCTCTTAACAAATAATCTGTGTCACAATGAGGAGGCTACCAGATTTTTAATAATCAATGTTCTCCCCCTATAGGACATTTGATGTAATAACCATTACCACCTTCCTAATCTAAATCTACACTTTCAGTAATGGTTTCCCAGTTTTTCTTGTTTAACAAGTTATGCTGAACTTTTGGCACAATTTACTTTTGCAGATTACATTTTCCCATAACCTATAATAATATAAAGCAACCTATTACAGTAATATCATCCTGCCACTAATTAATACCATCACATCATCTGCATACACTGACAACTTTATAGGTGAAAAACAAATCTTGTCAGTATCTGTCAGTATAGCCACGTTCAGTATCACCACATTTCTCAGAATACAGTGGCATGTGCCAGTAATGACCGGATGTGCCATAATAATCTGTGGCATGTGTCACAATTGTAAGTTGTACATTCAACTTTTGAACCGGACATGCCACTGGATGTGACACCAGGACGTGAGATGTTGTGCCGATAAATCGGCTAAACCACTACTGGAAATTCCTTACAGCAGCTTTAACCGCATATACAAACTGACAACAAATTATTGTACAATTCACTTCACTCAGCACCCAATGGCTAATGTTTAGATGTGTTCATGTGTTATCTATTAAATTATAAAAATACTTAAATAATTTGAACTGATACTCTGAAGTACACTTTTTCTTATGTCAGTAACTATATAGCACATGTAATGATTTTACTGTGGTTAGAGATTTTTGCTTTTTTGTTTTTCTTGGGCAGCATAAATTGGAAAATCTGTCACAAATGTTGTAATAACATGTTTCGAAACAGGAACAAAGCTCAGAGAGAGAGAGAATGATGCAAAAGTGCTGGGCTAGTGTTGTCATGTCAATAGCATCCCCAGCCTAATGCCATATCAAACATCTGATTATTTCCTGTCTGTAATACATTTATGAATAGAATAGTGTCCTCTTCATCACAGCAGGGATTACAATAAAACAAAGTATGACAAAAATAATAATGGCTAAAATTTGTTTTAGAATGGGATCCCTGGAGTGGAATTATACTAAGAGCTGTAATTTTTCATGAAAAAGTCACTTTTTATATCAGACGTTTTTATTACACAAAACAATTACAGTTGTTTGTTTTTTGCTCTTTTCTTCCCTCAAATGCCACCTCTCATACAGGTCCACTAAAACATCTTCATGAAAGCCAGAAAAGAGAAGTGGACAACATGATTTACAAATAATGATACAGATTGTGAATGGGCACGAACATACATGTCCAAAAAGTATTTAAACATGGCCATCTCTGTATCCATGTAAACCTCATTTATGATAATTTAAAACGTGTCCTTGTATTATATTTAAAATTGATGTAATTGTCTTTAATGTTTTAGTAATTAAATGGCATTTAAATGAAGTGTGTTTAAATAATTTTTAGAGCCCAAAAAAAAGAAAAGAAAAGATAACTAAGAACAGTGACAAATTATTTATGTTAATATGCTATATGCTTCTATGAATTTTATTAACCATCCAAAAATGTAGTATTCCTGCAGCGCATACATGGGTTCAGTTCACAGGTAATGTATCAACTGTATGCCTTCAATGTAGTGTCGCTTGGGATAAAAGCATCTTGCACAAACGCACATACAATCTATTATTTGTAAGGTGTAATTTCTCTGATTATGCTAATCTATTCAGACCCTTATCGATTCCCATCAGGTCCAGAGCTCCTTTGGCCAAAAAGAGGGCTTATAGGAATAGGCTTATATATCTATTTTAAACAAGGAAAAAAAGTCTGTCACCAGTTGTTTAATAGATTTGCATATTAGTTCTTATTTATTTACATATTTCCTAAAGGTGTCTATGTTTAAAAAAAAAAAAATTGGTTTGCTTTTTTGTGAAGCCTTTTACAAAGCTGATAGACAAAGTGTTTATAAATCTTGAATCTCCCGGCTTCTCAGCTCCATCTGGTTCTCCGGCTCTGCCCCCTCCACCGGCTCTGGCTAGACCTCCTGAGTCACCAGCTCTCCTCGGCCCTCCGGCTCTTCCGGCTTGACCACTGTTGTCGGGCCAGCCCATCCAACCTCTGCTGCGGTCTTCAGAGCCCATCACAACACCTCAGCTCTTCAGTCCCTCAGCTCTACCGGAGTCCCTCGTCCTTACGGCTCTGCCTTGGTCAGAAGTCGCCCTGGCTTTGCTCAGGCCTCTGCTCCACCAAGTTAAAATGAACTATTCATGGCTAATCAGTCTAGACTTAAATAGTGTCTGTTTCCCTGACTGTTTATGAAAGCTATTGCAAACTCACAAAGGCAAATTCTCTTCCTCTAATTGATTTGTTTGTTTGTGATACTATTAAAAGAGGGAACTTAAGATGGAAGACAGTGCTCAACTGTCATGAGGGGACAAAATAATGTGATAAAAATAATTTAGGTATTGAAGAACTAGGTCATCAAGTGGTTTATAAAATAAACAAGCAAATTATTTAAAAACTGATACCTGGCTCACTGAGTAGAAGCGAGACCTTGATTAGCTTGTTTAGCGTTGTTTTATTAGGGTTGAAGCTCAGCTCTGTCAGAAACTGGGTTGAGGACCAGAGTTGCCCATCCCTGCCCTATAGAATAAAACTAACTAAAGGCACAATATGTAAGATTTTTGCCACTATAACAATGTTATATACACTATATTGCCAAAAGTTTTGGGACTTTACATGCACATGAACTTTAATGCAATCCCATTCTTAATCTGTAGGGTTTAATATGGAGTTCGCCCACCCTTTGGAGCTATAACAGCTTCGAGAGCTCCTTAATTAGTCCCGTTCTCCTGGCAACCGCCAAACCCAGACTCGTCCATGGGATGGTCAGACAGAGAAGCGTGATTGGTCACTCAGAGAACACGTCTCACTGCTCTAGAGTCCAGTGGTGGCGTGCTTTACCCCACTGCATCCCACGCTTTGCATTGCTCTTGGTGATGTAAGGCTTGGATGAGCTGCTCGGCCATGGAAACCCATTCCATGAAGCTCTCTCCGCACTGTTCCTGAGCTCATCTGAAGGCCACAGGAGTTTGGAGGTCTGGAGCGATTGACTCTGCAGAAAGTGGAATATTTATATTTGAGTGTGGAATATTTAGTAGTGAGGAAATGTCAGGAATGGCCTTATTGTACAGGTGGCAACCTATCCCGGTCCCACGCTTGAGTTCACTGAGCTCCTGAGAGCGAGCCATTCTTTCACAGATGTGTGTAGAAGCGTCTGCATGCCTAGTGCTTGATTTATACACCTGTAGCCACGAAAAATAATAAAACCTGAATTCAATCATTTGGAGGGGTGTCCCAATATAATTTCCCAAATAAATCTTAGGCTTATTACGGTCTGTTACATACATTTAATTGCCTGCTGCGCCAGTCTAATGATATGATTTATTATCATCATTGCTTGTTTGTAGTGGTGGGTTCCAAACATTACATTTTGTTGTTTTTTTATGTCATACATTTTGCAACCCAGCCAGTTGTCACCATATTCTACTAAAATGCACACACCAATAGAGGTCTGCACAGGCTTTAAACTGAAGCCTGAACCCAGTCCGTACCCGAGATCATTTAACCCAACCCGACCATTACATTTACATGTTAAGCCCGAACCCGACCCGAACCCGAGGTCCATTTCTCACAGCAAATAACATTACTATTTTTGCAATATGTTTGTGGTGGTGGGCATGGTTTAGCGAGGGTCTGCATGTAGAGAGAGAGTCGGGAGAGTGGCGGTAAGCAAGCAGCCTAGGTCAAGTGCAAATGATAAACACCTCTGTCTGATTGCAATAACTGGCATGGAGAGATGGTATAAAAGCCACAAGAGAACGAGGACTGAGGGAGAGAGAAGCTGAAGAGAGTCGTGGGGAAACTGGACTGTATTGAGTTTATTATAGCACTGTGAGTATGACTTATGCTTTGAAGTTGAAGAAATTAAATAAAAGACACTAAGCAGGTCGTCCCTGACTTCTTCCTCCTTATTTATGAACATTGTTGTCGTATTTAAAGATTGCTTGCAACGGTAAACAAATACAGGTACAAACACAGGCACAGCAGCCCTATCAGCAGAGCAGTAAGAGAAAAAGACTTACCAATTACGTTACTTTGCTGTGGTCGAACAGGTGTAACGGTTTCTCTGAAACTCAACTATTTACACAAATATATCAGTACGAGTTATGAAGGAAGAGAACAGCATTGACAGTTGATCATAATTCTTCCAGAGTGCATTTTTTCCTGCATCATTGCATGGAACTGTGATGAGTTTTCCCTCAGTAATATTTTGCGTTATTCATGGTTAATATTTGCTTTCTGTCATCTGCTGTGTTGTAACAATATCGACTATGAGTCTGATATCTCGGGGAATAATTAACTCAAAGGGATTTAATATTCATGAGTTTATGAATATAATTTGCTAGTCGTTCATTACGTTTATTAAAAATTTCTCGTCCCCAAAACGGAGGTAACACGACTTTTCAACAGCAGCTTGGATTGTAGAAATAAGAATACTTGCTTTGGTTTCTCGCGTGTAGTGTATTCTGAGTTCAAATGTCCCGCGCGCTCCGTGGTTCCTTTGAAGTCGGCTGGTATTGGCTCTCGGTTTGCGAAGAAGTTTAGCTGGGTGCGGCCGGCTCTTGTTGGATGTTTCTGGAAGTTGCTGTTTCCTCCTCTCTGAAAAAGGCTGGGAAGAGGGTGGCGGATTGCAAAGCAAAGGCGGATTGCAAAGCAAAGGCAAAGGCATGCGGGTTGCATGGGCACTTAATGTTAAAAGAGTGACGCCCATTACCTGGATGTTCTAATCGATCTGATCGTTTTCGGCGCGAAACTAAGTTCTTTGTTCGGCTGAGTTCCTCCTCCTGGCTGGCACGCCCATGGTGGCATACAAATGCATTAATCCTTACAAAGTTGGCACTTTTGTAATAATGCATGTCCTTTAAATTCTTTTACAAGATTCGGTACGATTGCATTTTTCTGTTTCTAAAAAAACCAAAAAACACAGGTCTGAGATGTGGGAATCCACAAATACAAGCTTTCCACTGTCTGGTGGCCTAAATAGTTTGAGTTAACATTCATATAATCCTCCTAATTATTACAGACATATATACAAACATTCAGACAGAAAAGTATACATTTAGTACGTTTTTAGGGGGCTTTTAACCATCTCTTTTCCATGAGCTGGGTGAACATTTCATTTGTGCCTCTCTATGTGTGTGTGTGAGGTGTGAAAGTTCACGATAGGGCTATTTGGGCAATAAAAGTTCTCTCCCCGGGGAGATCAAAGAATGCTCTTCCAGACATTTTGGCGTCGTTCATACCATCAATCGCCTTATCGTGATCTGATAACGCGCTTCACGAGAGGTGCGAGACATCTGGCCGCCTGCCAGAGGAACAGACGTCATTGTGGCTACAGTGTTGTGATTGAAATAGCGCGTGAGAGCGGTGACACATGCGTAAAACCGTTTTGTGATATAGATGATATACCCATAATATTATCATAATGATAATATAAAAATTATATATAGATCTATATGTGCCTGTGTGTTTATGTATACATGTTTAATCTGCGCATGTGCAGGCAAAGCACTTAAATTATAATATAGGCAATTTATTTTTTCTTAGTTACAAAACCGAGCCCGATCCGAACCCGAGGTCGTTCATTAAACATTAGCCGCTAACCGTTGTTCGGGACCCGTCGGGCTCGGGTCGGGTAGCAGACCTCTAACACCAATTGTATGATGATGCAAATATTTGTAATGAGGATTTACATTTTATTACATTTTGTATTATGTTGCGGATAACTCACACTCACTGTGCTGTTTACTTGTAGCATTTCTTGTCAAAGGTAACTTATGCAGTGCTATAGAAGAGGACACAGTAAGCTGAGCTGAGTTTTACTTTTTCCTGATGAGGGAAGGAGTGAGAGGGCCAAGGTTTCAAGTCAAGTCAAGTCAACTTTATTTCAAATAAATTTGTTTGTTTCAAAGCAGCTTCACAGTGTTAAACAGGAAAATAATGCAACAATTTATTTCGATGATCAAACAGTGACAATGTGGGCTTAGATCTGTAATTAGATCAGTAATTTAGACTATATGGTTAATTTAGTTTAATAATCAGATTTATTTGGAAATTTATTTGAAAAATTAAGTGTCCCCTACTGAGCAAGGTTTCAGTCACGGTTCATTACTGTGATGGCATATCAATGGAAACAATATACGTCACACCATGTGAACAGTACTCAGTCTATGTGACTAACAGTGTTGACTAAAAGACTTGGACATACTCTTGTGTAGACATGGGGTAATACGAGGTACTGCAATAATGAACATGCATAGTAATGTTATCGTGGGAACTTGTAAAATGTATTTTTAGAACACTTTACCATCAACCGGTTAAAAACTTACAACACTGCATGTATGCTGCATCTGAGAGGCTTGCACACACTGATGCAAACCCCGACACAATTGAGAAGCATGGTGGAACGAGTGAAGTAGTGAAGGCTTCAGGCAAATGCTTGTATAAGTGGAATAGCAAACAACATAATACAACGTTGGACCTAATACTTATACTATGTCTGTATTGACCTGTCTGTACTACAGTATGTAATAATCAGAGTGTATGCACGTTGTGCACCACCTATAGGCACATATTACTAACGTGCCTTTTAAATAACACAAAAAATACTGACATTTTCAGTTCCTCACAATAGCAACGCTCCAACAATGCTCCTGAATACACCAGAGGCCCATGGGTGAACAGAAGCGCCAGTGCATTTGATATTTAAACAGCGAGGAGCTGGACATGAATATGAAAACTGCATATGCTGAAACTAGCAGAACACACTCGCATCACACCTGGCGTCACATTGCGCCGGGTGTATGATAGAGCCCACTGAGTGTCAAATTATGAAAAAGTATGAAAAAGTAAACTGGTATACTGTTCTGTGTAGTACCAATAATACCACAATAAACAGCAACACCACCACCTTCCGTTCACTTTGATTAACCATAATCATTGTGCACTTCACGAGTTCACATTTACAAATAAGTCAGATAGAGAAAATGGTATGGGTATATTAGGTGTGCTGTCAGAGGAGAGAGCTCGGTATTCGGCCCGAACCCAGAGAACTCTCCTGTATTGCTGGCTGTGGTAGGAACCATTCAAGAGTGAGGAGTCAGGGGGATGGAGGGATGCTGAAAACTGGTGAGGAACATATGTGAGTATAAGCTTCCTCTCATGCTGATAGGATAGCCGTGATAATTGCTGATGACATGTTGATTGGATCAGTGTTAATTTCGTTACTTGAAGGCGATGGCGAAAAATATTCGTCAACGCCCACTTTTCTGTGACTAAAAGCGAGGCGTTGACAAGCTAAACTAATATCTGATGATAAAAACTATGACGAAAGCGTATGCCGTTTCTTTGTTAACAAGACGAGACGGGACTATAATGTTATTTGAGGAATGTCGGACATTAAAAACACATGATCTCTTCAAATGCTGTGTTTCAAAAATGTGCGTCCGTCAAGGAATGTGTCTGCATTATCTGATCTCTCTGAATCTGACAGCTGCAGCCGACGTCACAAGTACGGGTGGTCTAGGCAACCAAATCTCGAACTAGCGAGCTCTATACGCAGCGTTCTCATGTAGACTAATTTGAAAATGGCCACGCAAAGAACGATTTTCGATAGGAATAAATGTCAAAAAGTACTAAACTTAAAATACAGAGCAGAGATCGAGTTAGTCAGTAAAATCCCCAGCCAACAGGTAATTTTACTAAAGCTGTTGATGGAGTGGAAGTTGTGGAACAGCAAGTTGATGGGCACATGAAGCAGGTAAAAACACAGCGCCATCGTCCCCACCGATTTTAGGTTAGTTTGATTATAAACCTGATGGATGTATATTGCTTTTTATGTTTGAACAAACTCTAGCCTATATAAAGCTTAAGGCGCGGTTGAAATATTTCAATCGTGTTTCGCCATCATCATGTAAGCTTATCATTTTACGCTTTTTAATCATTGTTTTAAAACATTCAGACACATTAAGCAGCGAGGGAGAATTAATTCAGGTTAATGCGCATGTTAAATTAGACCTGATACGCGCGGCGCACCTCATACAGCGCATGAGTTCATTTCGTGCCTTATGCGTTCAAATACGCTTAGTGTCAAAATCTTTGTCTTTGCGAGTGTCCTCGTACACTTAGTCATTTGTGTCTTTAAATAAACGTTAACAGTTTACAATAAAACATGTGTAGTAGTGGGATCCTGGTAGACTATTAATGAGGTCTTAAAGGTAATAGTTCACCCCAAAATGAAAAGTCTATTATCATTTACTCACCCTTAAGTGATAAAGGGATATGTAGCATTGCACAAGTGCTACTAACTAAGAGTGCAATGTCAATACAACCTGATTTAAATTTCAAAAAGCTTACTTGAATTGGTCTAAAATAGAGAAAAATTATAATGACCATTTTTGTCTAAAGACTAGATATAAAAAGCTACCAAAAATAATGTTGGTAACGGTAGTTTGACTAAAAATAATGACTAAAACTGACAAAAAATGCAGTTACTTTTCATCGACTAAAACTAGACTAAAACTATGAAAGACAAAATGACTAAAATGTGACTAAGACTAATAAGCATTTTTGTCTGAAGACGAACTAAGACTAAATCGGAAATGGCTGTCAAAATTAACACTGGATTGGATAGATAATTTGAACGTGCTCCACCCGAACTTTGTTTATGAAACATCATTTATGAAACACCTGTGTTCAGCATATGGCAGGCTTACCAACTTTAATGGCCTGGCTAAGAGTGAGATTTTAATGACATACTGAATCAATGACATGCCTCTATTCGAGGTTTAAAGAAAGCAACAATTCATTTTAAATTTTCCAGTTCATTCATTTAAAAAACAGCTTGATGTTGAGTAAAATTCACTTTTTTTAAAGAAACAGTCTCTATTAACTCTCCGTACTGTAGTGACCACGAGCGATGGCCAGAACTTCACTTGTGAATTACTGATGAAAGCTTTTTACATCACTCTTTCATAGAAGTGTCCGTTTGACTCCAGAAATCAACTGTGTCATATTACTGGTGTAATAATTAAAGTGGCAGAAACATCTTAACCACTAACACACAAGTATTTATAAAAAAATATTATTTATTGAACAATAATATTTAAAGATCAATAATAGTCCTTATACATGTCTAAGAAGTTTCTACAAAAGGAAATAGACAAGCAAAAAAATCAGCCAAGTGTAGGCTACAAAGTGTCACGTTCACACAAAAGACAAAAGGGTGCGAGGACTCAAGTGCAGTAATAAGGGGGATTTATTTACAAAATAAAACAAACTCAAAACAAAAACCCACGAGGGGGAAAAACACATAATCAGAACAAATAAACTTAAACATACCAAACCGGGGAAAACAGGAGACGTAGACAATACAACGATCCGACCAGGACTGATAAACACAAGGAGTATATAAAGGGGAGAAATCAAACTGGGAATGAGGGAACACAGGTGGGGCAAATGAAACCAATAATGAGATAACAAGGGGGAGGGACCAGACAATGACAGGAGCACATGGCCACAATAACAAAAATTCAATTCAATTCAATTCAAATTTATTTGTATAGCGCTTTTCACAATACACATTGTTTCAAAGCAGCTTTACAGAAAGTGCATTTATAAATGTACATTGAAAAATGTTAGAAAAAGTTAATCAATCATGTATTATTTTAGGCCGCTATAACAGCGCTGGCGTTGAGTCGTCTCTTCACAGGCGTCTCTCATCACAGGCGTTGGGGCATCTGAAGTCTCTATGAGAGGCTGGATACAAACTGGAGCTGACCAACTATTTACCTCGGGACTAGTGTCGAGATAATAACAGAAAAGCAGATGGGAAATAATTAGCATAGCTGCTGTTCAGAATATTAATTCTTTTGATCCGATTTAACTGTAGTATAAAAGGTAATTATAATGTGAATGCTTGGCTAAAGAGATCGTCTTTAATCTAGTTTTAAACTGGGACAGCGAGTCTGAACCTCGAACAATATCAGGAAGACTATTCCAGAGTTTAGGAGCTAAATGTGAAAATGCCCTCCCTCCTTTAGTGGACTTAGATATCCTAGGAATGACCAGAAGCCTCGAGTTTAGTGATCTTAAAGAGCGCGATGGATTGTAGGCGATAGAAGATCCGTTAAATACACTGGAGCTAAACCATTTAGGGCTTTATAGGTCAGTAGCAATACTTTGTAATTGATACGGAACTTAATAGGTAACCAGTGTAGAGATGATAAAATTGGTGTTATATGATCATATTTTCTTGACCTAGTAAGAACTCTAGCAGCTGCGTTTTGGACTAACTGTAGCTTGTTTATTGAGGATGCAGGACAACCAGCTAATAAAGCATTACAGTAATCTAGTCTCGAGGTCATGAATGCATGAACTAACTTTTCTGCATCAGAAATAGATAGCATGTTACGTAGCTTAGCAATGTTTCTAAGGTGGAAAAATGCTGTTCTTGTAACATATGAAATATGATTTTGAAAGACAAGTTGCGGTCTAATATAACACCCAGGTCTTTTACTGTAGTGGATAAAGTGACAGGACGTCCTTCCAAGTTAAAGTTGTATTGTGAGAGGTTTTGTGGGCCGTTTTTGGACCAATAAGTAATACCTCTGTTTTATCTGAATTTAATAGCAGAAAATTACCGTCATCCAGTATTTAATATCTTCAACACACGCTGTCAGTTTAGATAATTTAGCGTTTTCATCTGGTCGTGATGAGATATATAATTGAGTGTCATCAGCATAACAGTGGAAATTAATTCCATGTTTTCTTATAATATTACCAAGTGGCAGCATATATATTGAGAATAGCAGAGGGCCTAACACAGATCCTTGCGGCACCCCATAGTCTACTGGCGTTATCTTTGATTTTTCCCCATTTAGACAGACAAAATGGTAGCGGTCTGATAAATCTGATCTAAACCAGTTTAATGCCTTTCCCTGAACACCAGTGTAATTTTGAAGTCGATCTAAGAGTATTTTATGATCTATAGTATCGACGCAGCACTAAGATCGAGTAGAACTAGTATTGAGATACAGCCTTGGTCAGAAGCTAGAAGTAAATCATTTGTGATTTTAGCGCAGTTTCTGTGCTATGGTGTGGTCTGAATCGGATTGAAATTTTCATAGATATCATTTTCTTGCAAGAAAGAGCACAATTGAGCAGACACAACTTTTTCTAGTATTTTAGACATAAATGGAAGATTTGAAATGGGTCTGTAATTTGCTAGGTTATTATGATCTAATTGTGGCTTCTTAATGAGAGGTTTTATGACTGCCAACTTGAATATTCTTGGAACATGACCTAAAGATAAAGACGAGTTAATAATATTGAGAAGAGGCTCTTCCACTACAGGTAACAGCTCTTTCAGTAGTTTAGTGGGTATTGGATCTAATAAACATGTTGTTGGTTTAGATGCAATGATAAGTTTATTTAGCTCTTCCTGTCCTATAGTTGTAAAGCGGTGTAGTAGTTCTTGAGGGCGATAATTGAGGTTGAATCATAAGACATCATTAAAGGTTGTACATTTACAATTCTGTTTCTGATGCTTTCTATTTTCTCAGTGAAGAAATTCATAAAATCGTTACTACTAAACTGTAACGGAATATTTTGCTCAGGCGATGCTTGTTTATTTGTTAATCTAGCCACGGTGTTAAATAAAAACCTTGGATTATTTTGGTTATTTTCTATTAGTTTGCGGAGATGCTCAGCCCTGGCTGCTTTTAGGGCCTTTTATAACGTGACGTACTATCTTTCCACGCGATTCTAAAGACCTCTAAATTAGTTTGTTTCCATTTACGCTCTAAGTTACGAGTTTCTCTCTTGATAACATGTGTAGCACTGTTGTACCATGGTGCTTTAGTTTTCTCTCTAACCTTTTTAATCTAATTGGTGCAACATTTTCTAATGTACTAGAGAAAATGGTGCTCATACTGCTAGTCATTTCCTCTAGTTCATCTGTTTGTTTGGGTTCACTGAGCAGCTGAGACAGATCAGGTAAGCTATTTGAGAATCTATCTATAGTGGTTGGAAGGATCGTTCTGCCTGGTCGATAACGTGGCGCAACATGACAGATTTCAGCAGGCAGTATACAAGTTACCATGTAATGGTCAGTGACATCATCACTTTGTTGTATAATATCTATATCGGTTGGGTTGGTTCCATGTGATATAATTAAATCTAGTGTGTGATTAAGGCGATGAGTCGGACCAGTGACGTTTTGACCCCAAAGGAGTTTAATAGATCTGTAAGCGCAGCCCCTAATGCATCATTTGTGTTATCTACGTGTATGTTAAAATCTCCAACAATTAATGCTTTATCGACATTGACCAATAGATCTGAGAGAAAGTCTGCAAACTCTTTTAGGAAATCAGCATAGGGCCCTGGAGGTCTATATACAGTAGCCAAGGCTAGAGATAAAATGGTTTTCTTTCTTACATCTAAGAGCGTAACATTTAGCACTAGTACTTCAAACGAATTAAACCTGTGACCTGTTTTCTGAGTAACATTTAGAATATCTCTATAGATTATTGCAACACCGCCACCACGACCAATCAGACGGGGCTCATGCTTATAACAGTATCCTGGTGGAGTAGACTCATTTAGACCGAAATAATCATTTGGCTTAAGCCAGGTTTCAGTAAGGCAAAGCACATCGAAACTATTATCTGTGACCATTTCATTTACAATAACCGCCTTAGGTGAGCGATCTAATGTTTAGAAGACCTAGTTTTAGAAATTGTTTTTGTTCACTAATATTGAGATTTTCTGGTTTAATCACAATTAGATTTTTCCTAGATCTTACAGTAGATTTAAAGTTTGACCTCACTAAACGAGGAATAGACACAGTTTCTATATAATGTTCTACATTGGTACTTATGTCAATTAAGTTAGGACAGCAAAGACTGTGATTTGAACTTTGACTTACTAGTCATATGGTGGTGTGTAACGCCCTGGAGATGTTGTCCGACAGTAGAGCCGCTCGATTCTGCTGGGGTGGAGGCCATCAGGGCGGAAGAGCCTAGGCCGCTCCCAAAACAGATTCCAATTATTTACAAAGAGCAGCTTCTGTTCATTACACCATGACATTAACCATTCATTTAGAGCAAGTAATCTACTAAACCTTTCATGTCCTAGTCGGTGCGTGGGAAGGGGTCCAGACACGATGATCGTTGCTTCAGGCGATGTTCTGCGCACCGTCTCGACCAGACTCCTGTAGTCCTTCTTCAGAATCTCCGTCTGCCGCAGCCTGATGTCGTTCGTTCCGCGTGCAGCACGACAGCTCCGATCGCTCGTCACCGTTCAGGATCTCGGGAACCTGTGCAGCGACATCGAGAACACGAGCACCAGGAAAGCAGTGAGTGCGCACCTTACCTTTACCTGAAGTAAGCGCGGACATGCCGGACGATGGAAGTACCGATGACCACAGCGTCGCGTTCCGTCTCGCGAAGAGGAGAAGCGGTTCTGAGTGGAGATCTCGAAGACCGGGAGGGTGGAGAGGTCCTTGCTCTGGTCCTGGCTCGCGTCTTCCGCTGTGGAAACACCCAGGGTCCATGGTGCTGTGTCGGTGCGGAGTGAAGCGAAACCAGGGATGATCGCGTCCTGGGTGCTTGGGTCCTGTGCAGAGAAACACGGAGTAGGCGAGGTCGGAGTCAAAGGTTACAACCACTGACTTGTGAGCATCGGCGCGTGATGTTTCCAGCGCTGAGCGTCGCTCTCTCAGCACGGCTCGTCTGTCTTGTAGGTTGCGAATCTGCTTGTCCAACGACTCCAACTCCAACTGCACGAATGCAGCTCGAGCGTGTCCTCACCTGCACTCAAAGGTAACATTAGACACAGATCCGAGTTATTCGCCATTGTAGTAAATGTGCTACAATGGCGAATTGTAGGTTTCAGTGGTTACGGGTGTAAATAAGTTACCACGCGTGCAATGCTAGCGGTCTACGGCTAGTAGCGGAAGTTCGGATATAAGTAGCGATATCAAAGCAATCCGATTGTTGTTTTTTTATAGAGAATCGTATCGGTGATATGTTCACACGCTGTAAATAATAGAAAGTATTCGTTTGTAGCGAGTGTTAAGAAGAAAATCAAGGATTATGAGTCAATTCGACGGAGCTACAAACACATGTGAACGAAACCACTGACGCATGCGCACCACTGTAGGAAAACCACATGTCCACACAAGACAGGACAGGCATGTGACATTACCCCTCCTTGAGCGGCTACCAGGCGCTCCACTAGGGACGGAGGGACAGACCAGGAGGAACGGGAGGGACTGACCAGGGAGGGACGGGAGGGACTGACCAGGGAGGGACGGGAGGGACAGACCAGGGAGGGACGGGAGGGACAGACCAGGGCGGCACGGGAGGGACGGGTGGGACAGACAAGGGAGGAACAGACAAGGAAGGGGAAAACAAGGGAGGGACTGGGAAAACAAAAAGTTCAGCCGGCTCAGAGTCCACCGGCTCAGAGTCCACCGGAACTGGGACCACCAGAACTGGGACCACCGGAACACGATCCACCGGCACTGGGACCACCGGAACTTGGACCACCGGCACAGGGATCACCGGAATACGATCCACCGGAACTGGGACCACCGGAACAGGGACCACCGGAACACGATCCACCGGAACTGGGACCACCGGAACTGGGACCACCGGCACAGGGACCACCGGCACCACCGGCACCGGGACTGCCTCTTGGGGCTCGGAGAAAGTCCTGTGCTTCTCCCAAGCCCTCCAGACGGCCACCATAAAATATCCAATCACAGCCCTCCAGGCCGTGTCCGGACTCGGGACCACCGGATCAGGAATCACCGGAACACGATCCACCGGAACTGGGACCACCGGAAGACGATCCACCAGAACTGGGACCACCGGAACACGATCCACCGGCACAGGGACCACCGGCACACGATCCACCAGAACTGGGACCACCGGAACTGCCTCTGGGGGCTCGGAGAAAGTCCTGTGCTTCTCCCAAGCCCTCCAGATGGCCACCATAAAATATCCTATCACAGCCCTCCAGGCCATCGGGACCACCGGATCAGGAATCACCTGAACACGATCCACCGGAACTGGGACCACCGGAACACGATCCACCGGAACTGGGACCACGATCCACCGGAACTGGGACCACGATCCACCGGAACTGGGATCACCGGATCCCAGTTCACCGGATCACCGTTCTTCCTCCTCCCTCTCCCCAAAGGAGTCATCGGAGGACTGGGGACTTGGCAGTCTGTGGGGAAAAATGGGGGAGGCCCAAGAGGTGGAAGACCACCCCTCCAGGGCACTCCTCCACCATCACGATCGTACACATACCCCACAAACTGCCAAAATGATAGCTTCCCAAGCATTCCCATCTCCCAGACAATGATAGGTTCATTAAGGCGGTTGTTAAACATGTCCTTAAGTTCAGCCTGACTGATGTTGAGCCCCTCCGCTGCAAACAGGAACCGGTAAGCAAACTCCTTAATGCTGGTTCCCTCCTGCCTGAGGGAAAGGAGTCTGCTTTGCCGTGCTTCCCCTGATGCAGCGGAAGGGCAGGGAGATGGGAATAGGAAGATTCCTATTCTGCTGAGTCCTCTGAAGGTCGGATCGTTCTGTCACGTTCACACAAAAGACAAAAGGGTGCGAGGACTCAAGTGCAGTAATAAGGGGGATTTATTTACAAAATAAAACATAAACTCAAAACAAAAACCCACGAGGGGGAAAAACACATAATCAGAACAAATAAACTTAAATGCTGTTTCACTAAACAAGGTTCGGGAGGAACATGTCAGATAATTGACACAGGTGGAGAGTACTCAGCTAATCAACAAAGAGGTATATACAGGTCCTTCTAAAAAAATTAGCATATTGTGATAAAAGTTCATTATTTTCTATAATGTAATGATACAATTAAAATGTCATATATTTTAGATTCATTGCACACCAACTGAAATATTTCAGGTCTTTTATTGTTTTAATACTGATGATTTTGGCATACAGCTCATGAAAACTTAAAAATTAGCATATCATGAAAAGGTTCTCTAAACGAGCTATTAACCTAATCATCTGAATCAACTAATTAACTCTAAACACCTGCAAAAGATTCCTGAGGCTTTTAAAAACTCCCAGCCTGGTTCATTACTCAAAACCGCAATCATGGGTAAGACTGCCGACCTGACTGCTGTCCAGAAGGCCATCATTGACACCCTCAAGCGAGAGGGTAAGACACAGAAAGACATTTCTGAACCAATAGGCTGTTCCCAGAGTGCTGTATCAAGGCACCTCAGTGGGAAGTCTTTGGGAAGGGAAAAGTGTGGCAAAAACGCTGCACAACGAGAAGAGGTGACCGGACCCTGAGGAAGATTGTGAGAAGGACCGATTCCAGACCTTGGGGACCTGCGGAAGCAGTGGACTGAGTCTGTAGAAACATCCAGAGCCACCGTGCACAGGCGTGTGCAGGAAATGGGCTACAGGTGCCGCATTCCCAGGTCAAGCCAGTTTTGAACCAGAAACAGCGGCAGAAGCGCCTGACCTGGGCTACAGAGAAGCAGCACTGGACTGTCGCTCTAATTTTGCATGTCATTCGTAAATCAAGGTGCCAGAGTCTGGAGGAAGACTGGGGAGAAGGAAATGCCAAAATGCCTGAAGTCCAGTGTCAAGTACCCACAGTCAGTGATGGTCTGGGGTGCCATGTCAGCTGCTGGTGTTGGGCCACTGTGTTTTATCAAGGGCAGGGTCAATGCAGCTAGCTATCAGGAGATTTTGGAGCACTTCATGCTTCCATCTGCTGAAAAGCTTTATGGAGATGAAGATTTCATTTTTCGGCACGACCTGGCACCTGCTCACAGTGCCAAAACCACTGGTAAATGGTTTACTGACCATGGTATTACTGTGCTCAATTGGCCTGCCAACTCTCCTGACCTGAACCCCATAGACAATCTGTGGGATATTGTGAAGAGAAAGTTGAGAGGCAAGACCCAACACTCTGGATGAGCTTAAGGCCGCTATCGAAGCATCCTGGGCCTCCATAACACCTCAGCAGTGCCACAGGCTGATCGCCTCCATGCCACGCGCATTGAAGCAGTCATTTCTGCAAAATGATTCCCCACCAAGTATTGAGTGCATAACTGAACATTATTATTTGATGGTTGACTTTTTTTATTAAAAACACTTTTCTTTTATTGGTCGGATGAAATATGCAAATTTTTGAGATTTTTGAGATTTTTGAGAGGAATTTTGGGTTTTCATGAGCTGTATGCCAAAATCATCAGTATTAAAACAATAAAAGACCTGAAATATTTCAGTTGGTGTGCAATGAATCTAAAATATATGAAATTTTAATTTTATCATTACATTATGGAAAATAATGAACTTTTATCACAATATGCAAATTGTTTGAGAAGGACCTGTATACGCAGCCGTCCTACCTTCATTTTGTTGACAGTTTTTCAGCACGGACGGCCTTTCTGGCAGTTTGAAACACTGTCCACACGTCTCCGTCTCCTTCTGCTTTTCCTGAGATGTAATCGTGCTTTGCGCGATTCACAATCGCCAGTCTGTCTTTTAACATTTTCGATTCACAAAGCGTTAATACGCAGTATGCGGTTGAATCCATGATGACAGTATCAGCTGTGAGAGCAGTGCTGGGACAGCGTGAAGAGTGCACATCGCACTGACTCACACAAAAGGGAGATCTACAACAGTTCCTGTCTTAAGATAATGTATATGGCACCCATCAAACTTTTCTTGCGATCTTGCTGCCTCAGTGTACTGCAGTACAGACGGATACTTTACAGTTAACGTTACGAGAAGTGTGTTTATCATGGAGCGCGCAGTCGCCGTGGTGATGAACAATAAATATGCTTTCTGGTAAGCGAGTGAACGTATGGTGAGGCTAAATCACTAAAATGATGGCAATGCAACAGCTTGCATCACACCATACAATCAGCCACTAGTTGAATCAGCTGATAATCACTGTCTTTGATTCAATATTTCTCAAACTTGATGCACACATAAGCACGGTCGTATTTGGGAGCACCCATTTTCTTAAATGTTACATAAATACCTTACAGTATGCTATTGTATAACACGTGTATCAATGTTTATTGTACAGCATCTATATCTGAGGTAAACTGCAAAGGTACGGATTTAATTGTATAGATGTGAGCACTCATGTTTCAAATCTGAAAGTGGCGCTGTTGTGCATTCTACTGGCTTGCAAAACAATTCTTCTGAAGGATTCAGTTTCAGAGCATTTCGCAATCAATGAAAAACGCAATTATGCTAAACAAATTCTTATGAACAATTACAACATTTTCTTTACCATGATTTATATCGTAATATGTTGTATACAGTGTAAGACTATATTTTGTCTCCGTCATATGAATTGAACAAGCATCCCACAATAATAAGGCATGGGCATTTCAAAATAATAGTCCCGTTCGGTTACACATTGTGTCTCACTATTTGTCCGCCTAAATTTTTATCCTGTTTCTCCCACAGGAGCTCAGTTTCTCTGGCGATTTTCTCCACTGCCCCAGCAGTGCTGTTCCCTCTGCTCCCACAGCAGCTCAGTTCTCTGGCTAATCTTCTCCACTATTACAGCAGTGCTGTTCCCTGTGCTCCACAGGGGCTCAATTTCTCTGGATAATTGTCTCCACTGCCAGAGCAGTGCTGTTCCCTCTGCTCCCACAGGAGCTCGGTTTCTCTGCATAATTTCCTCCACTATCACAGCAGTACTGTTCCCTCTGCTCCCACAGGAGCCCAGTTTTTCCGGATAATTTTCTCCACTGTCACAGCAGTGCTGTTCCCTCTACTCCCACAGGAGCTCAGTTTCTCTGGCTAATTTCTCCACTATCACAGAAATGCTGTTCCTTCTGCTCCCACAGGAGATCAGTTTCTATGGCTAATTCCTCCACTACCACAGCAGGGCTGTTCCCTCCGTTCCTGCAGGAGCTCAGTTTCTCTGGCTAAATTCTCCACCATCAAGCACCAAGCTGTGCGAGTCGCACAATAAAACCAGTGCACAAACTGTAGTTCAGACGCTAGCGTGAGGCACCATCGCAAACCCATTGGACACATTAAGAAATCTCTCGGTCACACACTCATGTTTCCTTCTTGTTTTTCAGTGCTCTATGAGAAGTGGAAAGTTTCCAGGCAGTCAGAGTGCAAGTTGCCACACAGCGAGTCAGCAGGAAGTTCCCATGCTGAGCGAAAGAGTGGAAAGCTCCATGCAGCCAATCAGTGTAAAGTTTCCACGTAGCAAGAAAGTGGAAAATTTCCACACATTAAGTAAGTGGAACGTTTCCACGCAGCGAGTAAGTGGAAAGTTTCACGCAGCGAGCCAGTGGAAAGCTTCCAGGCAGCAAGAAAGCGGAAAAGATCCACATAACATTCCTGAACCAATGGAATGGCATATCCTTTTTCTATAGCAATCTCGTTCTGTCCCCTACCGATATACAGTTGTTCACAGACACAGCCCCCTCAATCGGCTTATTTTTACCAAGGTGGATTTTTTCTGGGGGATTTTTACCAAGGTTGTTTGTTTGGCTTCTCCAAGGCCACCGCAGCTCCAGGACATAAGCCCTCAGCGCTATTCGAGCTTTACCCACTAGTAGTAGCGGCTTCACTGTGGGGGAAGAATGGGCCACTAGCAGCATTTTAGTGCACTGTGACAACGACGCAACAGTGCATTGCATAAATAAAGGACGTTCCAATGCACCTGCCATGATACCACTTTTAAGGCGTCTCACTTGGATTTCAGCTTGTGATCAATTCATCATCATCGTTAAACACGTTCCCGGATCAGAAAATCAAATAGCTGATTCTGTCTCATCTTCTGCTTAAGGAATTCAGGACGTTGGCTCCAGAGGCGGACCAATTCCCAACTCCAGTACCTTGCTATTCGGAACTAATATTCCTGTGGCCCACCCATTAAAACCCTTCCTCGAAGCATCGCTCGACACCATCATCCAAGCAGTTCTCCCAGCACCCTCCAATCCATCGTGACCACTTGGATTTTTTTTTTAGAGCTTTCCACAACTCGCATAACATACCGTTCCCCGATTTCTCTCTCCTTTCAATCACCTCATTTATTTCCTACCTCAATACCGTTAAGGGCCTCCAAGTAGGGTATATCAAAGGGTATATCAGTTTTCACAAATTGTTTATCTCGCCGAGATAAACAATTCTCAAACCTCTCTGCTGATCAAAGGGATCCAAAGATCCCAGCCCACCCGCCCTGACACAAGACAACCAATAACGATAGACATCCTCACCAAATGCATTCACACCTTGCGTACAAGCTACCAGCCCAGAAATACCGCCCGAACACTCGACACCATGTTTATCCTAGCTTTTTTCGGTTTTCTCAGATGCTCGGAGCTCGCTATTACATCCAAATTCGACCCAAAAATCCACCCCACCATCTCAGACTTAACAGTCATGGATGAGGAAACCATATCATACCTGATCAAACAAAGTAAGACTGACCAAACCAAAAAAGGTCATTTCATCTACATTTTCAACCTTTCTTCACCAATCCAACCATACCAGTCCGTTCTGGCATACCTCCAATGGAGAAATTCTCAGGCCAAATCTCCCATGGAACCCCTGTTTACAGACGAAGTCAACAAACCCGTGACGCGCTTTTGGTTCAGAAGCACCTCAAATCCGTTCTCCAACAGGCAGGCATCTCAGCAAAGAACTACTTAAGCCACTCTTTCCGCATTGGGGGCAACATCAGCAGCTCAAAAGGCCTCTCCCAACAACAGATCAAAGCTCTCGGGAGATGGTCCTCAGATGCCTTTCAAAGCTACATCAGGACCAACCGGTTCCACATCAAAAAAAACCCATCAAACTCTCATTGCTTAAAAATCAGCGAGAAAGTGGAAAGTTTCCACGCAGCGAGAAAGTGGAAAGTTTCCACGCAGCGAGTCAGTGGAAAGTTTCCACGCAGCGAGAAAGTGGAAAGTTTCCACGCTGCCAGAAAGTGGAAAGTTTCCACGCAGCGAGAAAGTGGAAAGTCTCCAAGCAGCGAGAAAGTGGAAAGTTTCCAAGCAGCGAGAAAGTGGAAAGTTTCCACGCAGCCAGAAAGTGGAAAGTTTCCACGCAGCGAGTCAGTGGAAAGTTTCCACGCTGCGAGAAAGTGGAAAGTTTCCACGCTGCGAGAAAGTGGAAAGTCTTCCACGCAGCCAGAAAGTGGAAAGTCTTCCTCGCAGCTAAAAAGTGGAAATTCTTCCACGCAGTGAGAAAGTGGAAAGTCACAGCGAGAAAGTGGAAAGTCGCAGTGAGAAAGTGGAAAGTCTTCCACGCAGTAAATCAGCGGAAATTTCCACGCAGTAAGAAACCAGCACGTTTCCAGGCAATAAATCAGCGCACGCAGGTAATCAGCGAAAATTTCCCACGCAGTAAGAAGTGGCACATTTCCACGCCGTAAACCAGCAGAACGTTTCCACAAAGCAAGAAAGTGGAAAGTTCTACGCAATAAGTCAGTGGAAGTTTCCACACAGCCAAGCAGCACTTGTTCCTCGCAGTAAATCAGTGAACGTTCCCACGCAGTACGGCAGTGGAAATTTCCACACAGTGAGAAGTGGATTGGTTTCAACACAACAAGGAAGGATACATTTCACACAGCGAGAAGTAGGCAGTTTTCCACACAGCAAGGAAATGCGGTCTCCCACGTACAAGACCATACACTGCTCTCACCAAGAACCGTGCGATTAGTGAACCAACAGGGCCGCCCATCAGTGACAAAAGCCGCTCACGGGCCCTCCCGGTCAAACAACCATGCCCCTCTCTCATGCCAGCCGCCAAGCTCGGCACTTCTTGGGGGGTAATTAGCAGGCAGCTGTCCTATGTTTACTAGCTTTTTGGAGGGGACTCTGGGTTCGGGCCGAAGTTCGAGCTTGAAGCCCTCCCCCCCGGAGACAGCATGCCAAATACGTAATTCAATTAACTCTCTACAAATTATATGTAAGTGTGAACTCGTGAAAAGCTGTTTCACTAAACGAGGTTCGGGAGGAACATGTCAGATAATTGACACAGGTGGAGAGTACTCAGCTAATCAACAAAGAGGTATATATACGTAGCCGTCCTACCTTCATTTTCTTTACAGTTTTTCAGCATCCCTCCACCACCCCTTATCCACATCTTGCTCTATCTTTTAGTTCTAAACCACTTACATATGGGGTACTCTTCGAGCCGAAGTTCGAGCTCGAAGCCCTCTCCCCCGGACAGCATGCCAAATACGCATTTCAATTAACTCTCTACAAGTTATATGTAAGTGTGAACTCGTGAAACATACCAAACCGGGAAAACAGGAGACGGGAGACGTAGACAATATAACGATCCGACCAGGACTGACAAACACAAGGAGTATATAAAGGGGAGAAATCAAACTGGGAATGAGGGAACACAGGTGGAGCAAATGAAACCAATAATGAGATAACAAGGGGGAGGGATCAGACAATGACAGGAGCACATGGCTACAATAAGAAAAAACCCACATGTGCACACAAGACAGGACAGGCATGTGACACAAAGCCCTTATACAGCATTAACGTTAAATGAAATAAAGTTATGAAACTCAACTTTGGTTCTAGTCAAAATGATTTGCTCAAAGCAATTTAGACTAAAGATTGCTGTCAGATATATTAGCTGAGGAGGGTGTAGCTGCAGCCTGGAGATCGCCAAATGGGTGTGGGAACACACATGTTGATCCAGGAACATTGGTGAAATCAGGTTCATCACCCTGCATCGCGGAAGAGCTTGTGGGGATTCCTGCTTATATCTTTAAACTCTTTGCTTCAAAACGAGAGGTCCTGAACGCCACTGGCCACGAGCTCCTGGACCCCCACAGCTATCAACGGTGAAACTTAGGTCTGCTTTATCTCATGGGCATATTTATTTATATAGCAAGTTTTATGACTTTAACACATGCTTCATATGTTTTATCTAAGATCAATTCATTTTAAAACAAGATACTGTTTAATTTACAAACCTTTTGGAAGTACAGTGTACTTTTACTGCCTCATTTATAAAACATGCGTACGCACAGATTTGAATGTAGAGTGTGCGTACGCTAATATCAACGCCAACGTTCATATTTATAAAAACGGTCTTTGATGTGGAAAAGTGCTTATAGCGCCATGTCAGGGTCTTAACAGACATACGCACTTTTCCTCAAGCCAGCGAGTCGGAGAACTGCAGGTGTTTGGAAATCACACATACACATATTGGGAAATGATTGTAAGATCAAATGTAGGACAGTTTCTAAGCAACATTTTATAAATGAAGCCCTTGGAGTTGGCTAGTTTTGGAAATCTCCAGTCTGTAGCTATATGTGTTTGGCTCGTGGGAAAAATACTGTCTGTCAAGAACACACACAGGCAAACTGATTCAAGGTGTAGAACCAACTGTTGTATTGGTAAGGAAAATTTGATGACTGTCCATCGAATTATTCGAAAAATAATGCGCACCTGAGGTGGTAATGCGGTCATGACGAGCATTTTTCAAGTTTATGTGGCAGCCATTGCTGCTGAGCATGTGCCTATTAATTATTATTTATGCCTATTAGTTTGCATTTGGGAAAACATCTCTTGTTTCATGTTGTCATGTTGTATGTGATCTGTTTTGCTTGAGTTCTTGTCCCTGTGTTTTGGTTTGAACCAGTTGCTTTGATATTGTAAGCTTGTGTGTTACTCTGTTCATTAAATCTCCTTTTGCTTTATTTTCCTCTCATCTTCTGGATTATGTACACAGCAAGTGTGACAGAATGCAAGACCTAGTAAGATTTAAAACAGCTATGGTGAAGACAGAATATAATTGATTTGCCAGCTGTTTAACTCCTCTGCCTTGAACAAGAGTATTCAAGAGTATTGCTCCCTCGAGGACCACATTAGGACTTTTTAGATCTGGCCTACCTGACACACTTCCCAGACAGATGCCTGTGCACATTACACTACGTTGGACTGAACACCTTGGGAAGGTCCTCGAGGGAGCTTTGCTGCTTATGTGGAGTGGGTGCTTGAGTGTAACGGCTCGCCTCTTACCATCTGCCAGTATGAGGAGGACAGTGCCAGCCCCAATCCTCCCCCAGAGACCAGTCAGCCACCAACCATGAGCTAAACAGAGATAAAGCACGAGACAGAGAGCCTGAGCCTGCATTGAGCGACAAGCCAGAGCCTGTTCCTCCCAGAACATCTGACCAGGTGTGAGTGACCAGGAGCTGAGCCCTACTCATACCACCGCAGTCGAGGTGAAGCTGAATCCTGCCTCTGTAGACATTTATGGTTATGTTGATTTGGAGGATGCTACCCTGTGTTTCCTGTTCCCTCTGGTCCCTCCCAGTTCCTGTTCTCTTGAATCGCCACTGGTTCTGTCCAGTTCTGAATGTCCTGAAGTCCCGCCCAGCCTCCCAATACCAGTCAGTTCATCGGTCCCACCTCTGCTGGTTCCTGTCAGCTCCTCCATTTGTCCATCCACCTCACTGAATTGCATGGCTGTGCATGTTAGCTTCCAGTCACCAGCTTTGGTTTGGCAAGGCTCCATGGCAATCCTCAGAGACCTTGAATCCACCTCGACCCTCAGCTTCAGCTTCCCTTCAGCTTCTCCTTGGCTCATCAGTCCTAAGATTCCACTGGGTTCCCTCGTCCCACTGGCCTCGCCTTGGTCAGGTGTCGACCCTACTACGACTTACATTGCATTCAAGGTACACATTTTCCTTTTTTTCAGTTCTTGCTTTCCCTGGGAATCGAACCCATGACCTTGGTGTTGCTAGCCCCTGCTCTACTGTTAGAGCTTCAGGAAAGCCACAGTCTTCCACTCCTGGCTATGCCTCGTCCCTCCATCCTTCTGGCTCTGTCGGACTCCTCCTTCCCTCCAGCGTTGCCTTTGTCCTTTCTCCCTCTGGCTCCAATCCGGCCTGCCAAGCCCTCATCTCCACCTCTGTCTGTGTGTGTCGGTGTGTCGGTGTCATCTCAGTTCTCCGTCTTGCCAATTCCTCCTGGATATCCTTCACTGTCATCTCCATCGTTCGTCCCCATGGTGGCAGTGAGGACCTCTCCACCACGGCTAATGTCACATCTGTTGCTTGAGTTCTTGTCCCTGTGTTTTTGTTTGACCCAGTTGTGTTGATATTGTAAGCTAGTGTGTTTCTCTGTTCATACATTTTTTCGTCTTCAGATTTATTTACACACCAAGTGTGACACATGTGTAGCGCAAGACTGTTGAAACCTTTCTGCCCTGTGCATGTTCCTTCCTCGGACTTATCCAGGTTGTCCTCAGTGGGTCCTTAAAAATTACATTTCCTAAAATGCATTACCTGTGTTGAATTTCTTTAAATTCCAATTCAGAAAAATCCTCTTTCTGTCATTCAAATTCCAATTCATGAATTGATAGGAAACTGGTTCTTCAATTCTGAGTTTTGCCCAAATGAAGTCGTACTGGGTTAAAATAATGACCACATTTTCATTGCATGTAAACTAATGAAGAAAATCATAGAAGCAAGACAATGATGTTGAGAGAGCCATGTAATGTGTTTGGTAAAGAGATAACCGGAGCTTATATGTGTGAGTGTTATGTCAGAGTGATGGAGCACGAACACTTGAAGCTCTCATCTGACCCTCTAAAGCACACTATGTCGCCCCACACACCATCGATCTGTGACTCGCTCAGACATTTATCACCAGGATTCCTGAGGTTCATTCGTGGTGTCTCTGAATTTTAAAGCGTTACTACTCTTATGTACTGGCCATTATGGCAGGAAATTGTTTATGAGTAACTGTATCTCATAATAACATAAACACTTTATGCACACAGGTCACATGTCCTCAGATATAACCATCATGATTACCATTACTTCCTCTTCCCCTAGGAGAGCTTTTCATTAGTTCTTATTACCTGCTTGATACAGTGATAATAATGAAATAGGTTTGTTCAATTAACATTATACAACTTGAATTCATGCATAATTAATCAACATTCTCTTCAGACATCCATAAAGATTTTTATGGTAAACAGTCTTTGGGGAAGAGACACAACGAGATGTGCAATGTAAAACATTTATGCATTTGGCTAGGGGTGTGAATCTTTTGGCAGACAGCAAATCGATGCGAGTCACAATTTGATTAAATTCCATTCAATTTCAATTAATGATTCATAGTGTCCCTATTATGCTTTTTGGGATATTACCTTTCATGCAGCGTGGAATAGAGGTGTTTTATGAATGTAAAAAGGCTGTGAGCTTTCCTGTCGCTCAAACAGTAGGGCCAAGGTCATGGGTTCGATTCCCAGGAAAAGCAAGAACTGACAAAATGTAAAATGTGTACCTTTAATGCGATGTAAGTCACATGCATAAATGTAAATGCAAAAGGTTTCAAAGGTCAAAGTGCAGATAAATTGAGTTATTGTCTATTAAAAGAAAGAAGTGATTCTGAACTGCCTGAAACAAGTTTTCAGGAATTGCAGTGTCACTTCCTCTAGAACCTACATAGCATAACACATTTGCATAATGCCAGCCTATGGTCTTCGTTCATTGGCTGTTGGTGAACTACACCATAAACACTGTAGCTTCTGCTGAGACTGGAAGAGTTTGGTCCCAAAGCATGAGATCGATACGGTAAAACGATGCCATTGTTGCTGTTGGTGTAGAAGAACTGAATTTCAGATATGCTAATGAGTATTTGTTTTCCGACACACAGAGTAAAAGTTTGTCCAATCACCACAGACTGGGCCATCTGACCAATCAGAGTGGGGCAGACATTCGGAAAGGAGGGGTGTGGAGAGACCGAATCATTTATCGAACTGTTTCACACACTGCATTATAGGGGCACTTTAAAAAGATCCTTCTGTAATGTAACATATGTCATTACATCAGTATAACATCTAAATTAAGAAACAATAAGTAAAACAAACTGGGGCCGTATTCACAAAACATCCTAAGTCTAAAAGTAGCTCCTAACTTGCCGATTTACGAGAAACTCTTAAAAATAATGGGCTTGTCAGTCCTAATTTTAGGACTCCTACATTTTTGCTCTAAGAGTATTTCACAAAGCATTTGAGTGCTAAAACTAGCTCCTAAATCTGTGAAACACTAGGAGTAATGAAGAGCACTCCTAAGTCACTGAGACCAAATCTCTAAACAATCCTAATGGATGCTGCCGCAATCCGCCTGAGGCAATAGTGATAATAAATGTATCTTTAATAAAAAAAATTATGTCAGATTACCTGTGGCAGTTGTTCTTATGAGTTTACACTTACAAATGATCAAATAGAAAAAAAAATATAAAGAAGAATATTAGGTCCGAAGGGATCGAGGGCTCGAGCTAGACCATTTGATAGACCGCTTCTCAGGAACTTTGTTTTTTAAAACATAATTCTGCAATCTCTCGAGATGAGCACATGTAACAGGGCTGACAACCAGCTGAACATATACTAGTTTA
>CM040926.1:1145683-1148183 GCA_023029165.1 Gobiocypris rarus | reverse complement strand
AAACTGTGTTTCAAGAGTGCTGGTATTCAGTATAACAGCACAGGAGTGCTTGTCTCTGGATGGAGACGGACTCGACAGCAGACGACCAGCGAGGCTTCCTTTCTCTCTGATGAAACTGGAGAAAAACTGCAGGCTGGAGTGGCATCACGGGATCGCAAACAGAAGGGTATCGGAGACGGACTGAAGACTACGGACTAGAAAGAGCTGAATAACCAGACTGCATTAAACACTGACTCGGCACAGTCTGGCAGGAAATGAGAGAACATAAACAGAGAGTGATCAGCGGGAAAAGGAAATACAGGCGAGGATGAAGAACAAATGATGGTCATCATGTGTGCAGAACGGCTGTGAACGATCATAACAGCCCAGCACCAGTCACACATGCAGACATTTAATGTGTATTGGTTTGCAAATAGGCTAATGTGTTTATAACCAAAATTTGTCATGAACTATCAATACAGTTAACCTCATTCTAATATATTATTTTAGTTAACAGTGCATTTAACTGTACAATAAATAACAAAATATACCATATAGTATTTAAAAAGGGGAAAACAAAAAGTGTGCGCCAAAAACAAGTTTTAAGACCTTATTTTGGATATATTCATAATATGTGTTCATCATTTCCTTGTATGACACTTAAGTCAGCATAATTTATCATGTGTCATTGCGTTATCCAAGCACAACTATGCAGAATGACTACAAAATCTTTAACCTGTAAAGGATTCCACTGTAGGCGAGTTTAATGAACCCAAGGGCAGTTTTATTGTGTGTTTTGTTCAATAACAATAAAAAACCAAATGTGATCAACTAAAATTGTGTGTTCTGTCATTTTACAGTAGGATTATGATCTAACAGTCAAAAGTATTGGGCCTCCCCTCCAAATCCCAGAGTTCAGGTGTTCAATCCCTTCGTGGCCACTGGTGTATAAATCAAGCACTTTTTCAGGGGTTGGCCTCTTAGTTCCAGTGAAAGGAACTCTTAATGCTTCACCAAGACATTTTGGACAATTTCATGCTCCCAACTTTGTGGGATCAGTTTGGGGACGGGCCCTTCCTGTCCCAACATGACTGCGCTCCAGTGCACAAAGCGCCGCTCCATAAAGACATGGATGAGCGAGTTTGGTGTGGAGGAACTGGACTGGCCTGCACAGAGTCCTGAGCTCATCCCGATAGAACACCTTTGGGATGAATTAGAGCGGAGACTGCGAGCCAGGCCTTCTCGTCCAACATCAGTGCCTGACCTCACAAATGCGCTTCTAGAAGAATTCCCATAAACACACTCCTAAACCTTGAGGAAAGCCTTCCCAGAAGAGCTGAAGCTGTTAGAGCTGCAAAGGGTGGGCCGACTCCATATTAAACCCTACGGATTAGGAATGGGATGGCATTAAAGCTCATGTGCATGGAAAGGCAGGCGTCACAACACTTTTGGCAATATAGTGTAAGTTCAACATAATGTGTCTACAATAACTAGGTTACACTTTATTATTTACTGTAATTATACATTTAATTAAGTGTACTTACTATAGAGTTAGGATTTGGTTTAGGGTTAGTTGCAAGTAATTATGCATAATTTACTTTTATTACTATAGTAACTACATGTAACATATGTAACAATGAGACAAATAAAATAAAGTGCCAGCAATAATTACATAAAAATGTATTACAATGTTAATACATAAAGTGGGTTACATTGATGCTTCTGGGATTTTCCCTAATGTTATTTGTTTGACGACTTGTTCATGGATAAATATGTATTATGAAAAGGGACACTTGCAGCAGTTGATTACATTGTATATTTGCATTCTGCTACCTTATTTAATATAATTCAAATTCAGCTTTTAAATTTGAATTTAAAATGCATTCTCAGATGATTTTTGAATGCCACACAACCGCTAGTCATTGTCAATAGACAGACATTTCTTTATCCTGTATCTTTTCCCCTCTCCCTGAGCGCTGGAGAATGGAAAGTGTTTACCAAAGTGTTGTGCCTCATTGGCTGCTGAGATCGGCTTCTAATTAGCATTGAGTTTTCTGAACATGGCAGAATCATGTCCATTCTGCTTTCATCTAATCTCTACTCTTTCAAAAAATAATGAGATAATTTACACCTCATTAACATGGCCTGTAATGTCTGCGGATATATAATAATGATCGCTTATCATTTCACTTTGCATTATTATCTCCTCTAATGAAACTGTTCACACAGCTGTCAAGAGAGCCTTAATTGGTGGTATAAAATCACAGACAGTTCGAGGTTACGTGTGTGAAGTTTTAATTTGCGTAAGGTGGGCTCCGCCCAATGTAAATCCACCTCGTTGTGAGTGCCAGCCGTCTGTTTGGCCGAACAGGGCCGAAATGAAAGACAGCAGCAGTTTGAGAAACCTCTTGCTTTCACACAAACATCTGCCCGGTCTGTGTGTGTTGACCCGGTGTTTTCTAGGCTGCTACTAATGGTGGTCAAATGGGAAGTCATTTAATTGGTGGACATGCTGTCGACC